>JAWRVF010000823.1:0-160017 GCA_036785485.1 Physcomitrellopsis africana
GTAGGTTGGATGAATATAAGAGAGAATGGATAGAAGTTGTCTATTAGAGCAGCAACTTATAAGTAAAAGACATTAGAAGTAAGAGTTATGTTACTCTACACTTCTCTTTGTGTGAAACCCTTGCTGATGCTAAGTGTTGGAACTTCTTTGTTTTTTTTCTTCAATAGGTTATGGGCCCATTCACCTTTATATGTGAGTTTTGAAGTTCTTTGAAGTCTTTATTGTTTTGTAGAGTAGATCATATTGTTGTTGCTGATATTGAAGTTTAGAAACTTCCAACTTTGAAATTCACATCTAAATCTAGATCTAGCTTTGCTCTTACTTGTTGTTAAGTGCATTTTGGATTTGGGATTTATTTACATCTTAAAGTGATGTTATAGAATACTAGTATTGTATTTATTGCTGAAGTTAGATCTTTGGTGGACTAACTTTGTAGTTTCATATAGTAAAGAAGCTTAAGGTGCTCAGAAGACCTTTTATGGTGCTAAGAGGTGATTTGTGAGCATAAAAGTGATATGAGAGTGTCTTAGAAGTGAAGTTGAAAGTGTTTTGAGAGTGAAAACACTAGTTTATCCACAAAGAGAGCATTCTGGGTTTGTAAGGTAGCAATACCTTCTTGCTGATTTTGAGAGCTTTAGGCTTACTTTTCTTGATCTTCTTTGATACATCTCTTCTTTAGATATGGCTTCAAGTGAGGGTGAAGGCCTGAGAGCAATTGAAAAGTTTAGAAAAATGAATTTCTATCATAAGAAGAAAAAAAAAGAACATCAAAGTCAAGACTCAGTACTCTATTCATATCAAAGAAGGGACAACTATTCAAGTCAACGAGGTAATGTCAAAACTTACTTCAATTGTGGCAATGTGGGACATTTTGCTCGAAATTATTACAAAGGCAAAAATATGCAGAGGAAGAATAGAAATAGAATGCAAGATGATTTTGGACGAGAAGATTTTATATTCATGGCAACAAATAAAACCTCTATGGGTGCCATGGCAAGATGGATTGTAGATTTAGGTTGTTCCAAGCATATGACACCTTATAAGTATTTATTTGACACTTATGAGGCTATTCTAGCATCAAATGTGGTCTTGGCAGATAGTAGCATATGTGAAGCCATTGGAATTGGCTCTATTATGGTGGAAGTGGTTGTGAATGGACAAACCAATAGGATAAGAATCAAAGATGTTCTCCATGTGCGCAAAATAAAGCAAAATCTACTTTCAATGAATAAACTTATAATGAGAGGTTTTATAGTTCAATTCAACATAAATGGATGTTATGTGAAAATATTGAGTGGAAACATGGTTGCTACGGGCTCTAGAGAGGGACACTTGTACTATCTCAATTGCAAGAAGATTAATGGAGTGGAGGTGGCTGCATCAAATGAAGCCAAGTTGAATACATGGCATCGTCGCCTTGGCCATTTGAATATGAAGAGCATGATAAAATTCAAGTCTATGATAAGAGGTTTGGATCTTGGTAAAATAAGCCAAAATACAATACAACTTGAATGTGAAGGATACATATAAGGTAAACAACAAGGGGCTTCATTTCCAAGTAGTGTATTAATACGTGCTACAAAGTTATTGGAGATTATCCATTCTGATGTATGTGGACCTATGAAGACCATAATTATTGGAAGAATAAGATATTTTTTCACTTTTATTAATGATTTTTTAAGAAATATTTGGATTTATATTCTTAAAGCCAAAAGTGAGTGCTTTTAGAAGTTCAAGGAATTTAAAGCACTTGTTGAAAAATAAAGTGAATGTAAGATCAAGGTGCTGCATACGGACAATGGAAATGAGTATATGTCTAAGCAATTTGATATTTATTTAAAGAATGTGGAATTGCTAGACAAACAATTACTCCACAAATTGGTGTTGCTGAAAGGGAAAATAGAAGCATTGTACAGATGGCAAAGAGCATGCTTCATATTCAAAATCTTGATTATGAATTTTGGGCGGAAGCTGTGGTGAATGCAATATATACAAGGAATAGGTGTCTAACAAGTGCTCTTGCATCAATGACACCTCAAGAAGCATGGAATGGGAGACAACCTTGTATTTCACATTTGAAAACCTTTGGATGCATTGCATATGCAAAGACACCAAATTGTCTGAGGTATAAGCTTGATGCAAAAGGAACAAAATGTGTATTCTTAGGATACTGTGAAGGTACCAAGGCATATAGGCTAATGTGCTTGGATAGCAACAAGATCATCAAAAGTTGTGATGTTGAGTTTTTGGAACATAAGAGTGCTTGTGAGCACTTAGAGATGTATCCAAGTGGGAGTAATGGTGTGTTTATGGACACATCTTTAAATTCAGTAAAGAAAGAAGAAACTAAAGACAATGAAGATAATAATGATGTATACCAAAGGAAAGAGCTTAAAGAGATGGATAAGATGAAAGCTTCTACAATCGTTAGAACAAGCAATGAAAAAAATAAAGATAGTGGAGGTATGAGTGAATATAAAAAGCCACATAAGATTAAAAAGATGAAAGCTTTTAATAGTTGGTAATAATAAAATAAAAAAAAATGAAGATATGAAGGATTATGATGATGGTGATGATCATAAAAAATATATACCTTTGAATGAGAAAAGATAAGTTTTAAGAGAGAATAAAGTTATGGAAAAAGGTGAATCTTCATCTTCAAATAAAAAAAGATATTCTTTAAGAGAAAGAAAACCATTTGGTGAATGATAGAAGAATCATATCTTTCCTCAAGTAAGTGAAGAACATGCTAATATTGCATTTGTTTCTGATTCATTGATATTATGTGATGCAATGAAGCCCATAGTTGCTATAAAGTGGAAGAAGCTATGGAAGAAGACTAGAAATCTCTCTTAATTAATAGAACATAGAAATTGATTCAACTTCCATCAAATCGAGCTTCAATTGATTCAATGGATTCGAAGATGCATCAAATGGAGATGAAAATGGCTTTCTTGAATGAAAAGTTTGAAGAAGAAATTTATATGGATTTGTTTAAAAAGATAAACAACACCTTGTTTGAGATGCAAATAATAGAAGGTTAATAATGGCTTATATATTCTTTGTTGGAGTAGGAGCAATTTCATGGACTTTTAAGAGACTATAATAATTGCAAGGTTATCAACAAAGATGGAATATATGCCAACAAGTCATATTGCAATGGAAGGAATTTAATTAAGACAAGCTTTGAAGGCCATTCAATATTACTGCATAAGGAAGAAGATTAGAATGGGAGTGATTGACATGATATATTATGCTATAGAAGACATGATTGTTGATTAAAGTATTAGTGAAAGATAGGCATCACATATTAACATAGGCATTAGATTTAAAAGTCTTTGTTCAATAGCAAAGTAGGAGTATTGAAGAAAATAGATAATAATAGAATAAGTTGCTAATGGTCAAAGGATTGACTCTTGAGATGTGGGAGGACTATCCTATGAATGAGTCACAAGGACAATAGCCTCAAGAATAGGTAAGAATATATAAAATATGCTAAGAGATGTCTTAATGATAGATGAGATATAAAAGGATGTCTTAATGGTAAGTTGGATGAATATAAGAGAAAATGGATGAAAGTTGTCTATTAGGGCAGCAATCTATAAGTAAAGGAAGTTGGAAGTAAGAGTTGTCTTACTCCATACTTCTCTTTGTGTGAAACCCTTGCTGATGCTAAGTATTAGGACTTCTTTGTTTTTTTTTTTTTTCAATATAAAGCATCTACAAATAAATTCAGGAATCAATTGCTTACTTTTCATATTAGAGATAAAATATGGCTTTTTTGATAGAACATCAAGACCAAGCAGTCATGCAATAAGTTACATTATTAGAGACTAGGGCTATTATTTATCCAAAAATAAATTAATCTAGTGGCATATTGCTTGAAGTTATCATCTTTTATGAAGATACATCTAGTATTTCATGTCTCTCTTTTAGAACCATATAGAGAGTCATATATTCTGAAAAGAGTATAATAATTGCCACCTAGTATCAAAATCGAAGACCATAAAGATCACAAGGTTGAAAAGATATTTGATTCATGGTGAAGGTGGGATAAATTAGAATATTTTGTTCATTGGTGGGACTATAATATTTATAAGCGTATATGGAAACTAGCCAAAAATCTTACCAATGTGCCTCAAAAGATTTAGAAATTTCATCAATTCTATTTCTACAAATCCAAATGTGTTCAATGATAATTTTTTGGTAAAGATTGGATTTGAGGAATATTCATAAGAAAGAGAGAGTTAAACTAAAGCCTTCATAAGTGTGTACTCATCTATTATAAGATAGAATAAAATAATAGAAGCAAATTAGTCACCATATCAAATCTTTAAGCATGAAGAGAAGAAGATTCAGAAGATTCACTTGCTACGCAAGCTTCAAATGAATTAGTACAATTTTCACAACCTTTAATTAAACAAAGAGAGGACAATATATTTCAATGCCAAATAAGACTTTAATTGGAGCCATTAGGAGCAAGACTTAATTGTACAAGTTTTGATTCTAATGCTTGAGCTTTAGTGATATTGCTTGAGCTTAAAAAGGTGAATCCTTCTAAGATTGAGATCTTGTTTAGAGAATGTTTTGAAGGCTACAATAAAGATTAGATCTTTAGATGTGATGTTTCAATAATAGAGGTACTAACTGAAGGCCATAGGCAATTTTTTTGTGGACTAATAGAACCTATTGCCTAAAAACAGAGAATAAAATATATAGCTTCATTAGTATAATATATTCTCTTTTTTTTATTTATGTAAATAGATTGAGCTCTTCTAAAAACTTGTTGCAAGAGAAAGAGGTGATATTAGGGACATATACCTTAGAGGTTTAGAGAACCTTCTAGAACATTCTAGAGATTCTTGAATTAATGAAAGTCAGCTGAGAAGCTTTCTAGTTGATGAAAGTAGCTTAAGAAGCTTTCTAGTTAATAGAAGGAACTCAAGAAGCTTCAAAGTTGATAGAAGAAGCTCAAGAAGCTTCTCAATTGATAGAAGTTGCTAAAGAAGCTTCTTAGTTTGATGGAAGTTGCTCAAAAAGCGTCCTAGATAGGAATATATATAAGGATTGAGGCTAAAGAATTCTTCAATCATGACAACGTATTTCTTTGAGTTCAAGCTCACATTTCTTGATATTGTTCATGTGCTCATCTAATTAATTTAAGTTTTTATTGGTTTCTTCTTGAAATCTTATTCCAGTTTAAGTCTTTTATTCTATGTTCTTGTATCTTTGACAATAAATTTAATATCAAGAAAGCAAAATTATTTCTAAAAATAGATATATTATTTCAATGGTAAAAAATTTATAATATATATATATATATATATATTGAAAGCTATATTCAAATAAAAAAACTTATATATTCTAATCATTTATTTGAAAAAGCTTATTATTTTTATTTAATGAATGATATAAATATGAAGTTATTAAAATTTATGAAATTAAAGAAAAATATATCAATTATAAATAGTTTATATATTATTATTTATCAATAAATATTTTAAAATAAATAAAATAATTAAATTCCAAATTTTTATTAAAAATTAATAAATCAATTATAAAATATTATTTAAAAATATTAAATAAAAAATTAAAATTTATAAAACAACAAAAAAATATATTAAAAAGATATATTGATCAATCTAAAATATATGTTTAAAAAAATTTTAAAAAAATTTATTTATTTATTTATTTAAAAAATATATTTAATTTAATTATTTTCTTAAAAAAATCATTATTTTAAACAAATTTTTATAAATAAAAGTACCACTTGTCTATTTTATTTAATTTTTTATTTCAATAGTAAAATAATCATATTAATTTAATATATTTATTTTAAATATTTATTAAAAATAATAGATACAGAAGACATTTTAAAGTATCAATTTATATTAGAATTTTGATTGGTGAATAATAATAATCTATAATTATATTAATTTTTAATTTTTATAAAAATTAATTAAGAAATAATTTTTTTGAATACTAATTATCAAGGACATAAACTAAGATATAACTTTGAGAAGACAATATACTCTCATATTACTAAAAATAAATAAATAAATAAATAATAGATAGATATAAGATAGAAAAAAACTAAAATAACTATTGCTAATAATCAAGAACCTACAGAATCTTGAATCAAAACTAAAACACAAGAATGGTATTGACAAGATTGAAGATAGCCTCAAACTTGTTTTTACACATATTAGCTACTAAAAAGGTCTTGTAGAAGCTTTTTAGAGACCACAAGGTTTGTGGCCCAAGTGTCAAGTTGTAAATTGCTTCTAATGCAATTTCCTAAAAATAAAAAACTTGTAAGACAAGTTTCAATAGCTACATGGCATATCTATAAAAGTCCAAATATCAAAATTATATCTAAAAAAGTTTTTTAAAGCTTTTTAAGAAAGATATTATCTAACTAAAATAATTTTATTTACTTCTATATACTTCAATTTATATCTATTTACTTAAATAATTTAAATATTTATTATATTATCTATTATTTTAGACAACTAGTTCTATAAGTAGCCATCAAATTATTAATAAAGTTTAAGATCCTTTACATGATATTTGCAACAAATTTTGATCTATGTTTTGTACAAATGTGGTTGAAAAGTCCCTTCAACCATTAATAATATATCATACCAAAGCAAGAAGACTATCACTAAAATGCTTAGTGATACTTAGGCTTTTATAACTATCTTCAAATAAGACATTCTATATGCCAACAAGTATAGTATCCACCTTCAATAGTATCACTAAGCATTAAGAATCTCTTCTAAGATTATAATATTACACATGTATTTTATCATGTATCTAAAAAATAACATGTCTCTTTTGAGGATCTTCATCATGATCCTAATATTTTTCTAGGTTAAAATAACTTAAGTACTTTATCTAATAATTTTATAAATGATAATTCTTGAGATAAATCTATTAGCTATTGATTTTTTATGTTGCAAAGAAGTTCTATAAGTTGATTCTTAAATTTATTTTTCCTTGATTTATATCATCTTATTATCAATAATTAGTTCTTAATTTTAATAGATATTATTAATAAAAAGCAACAATAGATTCTAATGTATTTATAATATTCTTAAATAGTTTCCATATATTTCTATTAATATCATATTTGTACCAATGTACAATGATATTTTAATTTAATTTTGCATTGTGTTAAATTCAAGACTTCTTCCACTTTAGACTCTTTGTTGTTATCTATTTCAACAAGAGGTGGTGGTAACTACTTTTTTTTTGGTATATTAATTGTAATATAAGATTCAATAAGAGATATATAGAATATAAGATGAATCTCTATTCACTATGGTAGTTATATTTGATATACAAGTATCAAAAACAAAAAATTTACTCCAATAACTATTTAATTAATATAGATAGATAGAAGTAGATAAAGTATGTTATGTTGATAATATCTTATAGAAAAGCTTCTTAGAAGCTTCATAGACATGGATTCATCTTTATACATGTTTATAGGTGATTGGTAGATTAGAAACTTGGCCAACAAGCTTGTCACATGTCGCACATATTGATAGCTTGTGGAACAAGTTAGCCACGTGTCGCACGTATTCATAGCTTGTGGAATAAGCTTAATATGTGGCGCATATATAAGAAACTTGTCTTGCAAATTTGACATGTGTCTTACAAATTAGACATGTATTGGAGGTCCTATAGAATGCCACCACATAGTTCTAAGATAGATAGTATATATAAAGACAATAGTGAAGCCTTCTTCACTCTTGTCAATTCTTTTCTTACTTCTAGTTTAGTTTAAGAGTCTCTTGTATTTTTTAATCTTTGATAATAGCCATTTCAATTTTTTCTTGAATATACATACTTTCTTATTTCTTGACACAGACTTCACTAGTTTACATATTTTTTTTTGTTTGTGTCTTTGATAGATTGACAAGAGTGAAGATATAGTATCAAAGCTTTGCCTTTTTTTGATTAAGAGTGGATTATCCTTTTCTCTTGATAACACATAAGCATATTAGAAGTTATGGATTATCCACTTCTAAATTGATATTGTTCTTAGAATTTTTTTCTTTGTTCTTGAGTGCTTTATTTTGTAGTGAGAATAATTTTTTTTTTTTTCTTTCTATTCTATTATCATGGCAGAGCTTATTGAAATGAAGAGTGCAATGGCACAAATGCAAGAACAAATGAGAGAATTAATGTTTGCAATATATCAACTCAATGTACCACCATAAAGAATAATAAGATTAGCAGGGAATGAAGATATAGAGATGATTAGAGCTACTTCAAGCTATACCTCTTCAACTACAATTGAACATCGTTTAAACATCAAAAAATCAAAAATTAGTTTGCCAAAGAAGTTAGATGGTACAAGATCTAAATTTTGAGGATTCTTCAAACAAGTACAACTAGTGATTGAACTTCAACCTCAAAGTTATCTAACTCTAGAATTACAAGTCAAGTTTATTAAAATACTACTTTCAAAATTTTTTTTATCAAAGTTTTTATCTTCTCTTGAATGATATGAGCTAATATTGGATAATTTAAAGGCATTTTTAGCAGAGTTTTAATCTATGTATGGAAAACATGATACAATTTATCTTGCAACCAATAAGATTCACATCTTCTGACAAAGCAATTGATCATTGACATCATATGTTTCACAATTTTGACAACTAGCAATTGATACCAAGTGGGATGATTCTATACTTATTAGCTAATTTTTCTATAGATTATAATATGAGGTAAAGAAATTAATGTTCAACTTACTTGATCCTCAAACATTGAATCAAGCAATTGATTTTGCTGTGAAGTATGACAATTGGCTTTTTGAATTTCAATCTAAGAATTGCACAAGAAAGCCCCAACGTTATTATAATATAATGGCAACACCGATGTCTTTTCAATATATATATTCAGAAGTAGAAGATATACAAATTGATATAATATTATATTGTAATATGGCTATTAGGTGAAAAAAAAAAAAAAAAAGATGATTTAATATATAAAAGCTCAAATAAAAATATTTTAACAAATTATCTTAAAATTATAGATAATAGATAAGAAATTAGTAAAAATTAAAATATACTAATATTATTTTTTTATAGAAGAGGCTTCTATTTATTTTATATGGCCATAAATAAGATAAAACAAAATAGATTAGAAAAATAAATAATATAGGAATCTTTAGAAAAGAATTAAGAATAGATTTTAACAAATTATATATCAAAATTCTCAGAGTTGATATCTGAAGAAGACCAGTTGTGATTTTAGATCAAAATCAGACCCTGAGGTACAAAACCACATAGCTATAGCAGGTCAAGGGTTCTTCTTTAGATTAGAGAATTGGATTAGTAAGCAAACTTGAGAGGTTTTTTTTGAGCATTAATTGCAAGTGATTTGGAGAAAAATTGGCTTTGTAAGAGCTTTGCAAAGTCAAGGTTGTATTGGATGACTCTAGATTTTATGAAATAAAGAGGGATTTATAAATTTGAGCATTTAATGAGTTTGATTATAGATCTATAGGTAAAAATTTGAAGGTTTGTGATTGTAGTTGTATTTAATATATAGATTATAAGTTTGAGCTTGATCAAATAATTTAATTAGAAATTATTGAAGTTCAAGTAGATTGAGATCTCAAAAATTGGGATATAAAGATTAGCAAGGATTTCTCAGATATTTAATAATCTACTAGTTGAATTGAAATGAAAATTATTTTTATGGTTAGTAGATTAGAATTCCCATATATATATTTTTTTTGAGAGCAATTAAATGATACAAAAGAAAGATGTTTGTATTAGAAGTTTGATATCAAGATTGGAGAAGGAAGGTGGCCTACACCCGAGTAGAAATTTGAGCATGACTTCTATTTGGTAAGTTGGATCTCTCTCAATTTATTTATGCATATTACCAAATTAATTGATAAAAAGTGTGAAAAATTTGAGCTAAGATCAATGGTTAGATTATTAGCTATTGTGGTTTCAATCTGCTATAGGATTTGGTTAGGATTTGTTAGGATTTAATTAGGATTTGGTTAAGGTTTGTTAGGATTCATTTCGGATTTGGTTAGGATTTTATTAGGATTATTTCAGATTTGACTAAGGATTTGGTTAGGATTTATTAAGATTTGTTAGGATTTGATTAAAATTTAATTAAATTTTGTTAAAATTTATTTAAGATTTGATTAGGATTTTATTAGGATTTAGGATTTAACTGAGGATTTGATTAGGATTTGATTAGGATTTGATTAAAATTTGACTAGGATTTGATTAGGATTTGAAAAAGATTTTATTAGGACTTGGTTAGAATTTAATTAAAATTTGACTAGGATTTGATTAGAATTTGAATAGGATTTAACTAGGATTTGATTAGAATTTTAATAGGATTTAACTAGGATTTGATTAAGATTTGACTAGGATTTGATTAGGATTTGAATAGGATTTGATTAGGATTTGAATAGGTTTTGAATAGGATTTGACTAGGATTTGATTAAAAATTGATTAGGATTTAATTAGGATTTGATTAAGATTTGATTTAAATTTGATAATAATTTTTGTTTTTAGTATTTTAAAGGATTTTTATTTTAACATTTTTTTTAGATTTATATTAATATTTCTTTAAAATTTCTTTATTATTTCTTTATGATTTCTTTAAAAGTTCTTTAGAGATTTTTATATTCTTCTATAATTAATTAAAAATCTAATTAAATTTTAAATAGTTAAGTATATTTATTAGTTTTTAATTATAAATTTTATATTAGAGGTATTAGGACTTATTATTGTTATTTTCCTTTTAACTTCCACAACCAAGTACCTAGTGCATTCTCAATCAAGTCTTCACGACACATAACAACAATATATTTTAAACTTCTTACTGAATATAAAAAGACTTATTGTTGTTAAGAAGGATTATATTTTATATTTTAAAAAATCTAAGCACATTGCTCAACATTGTCTAAAGAAACAACGCAACTACCAAATGAAGAGTACGGCTGTTAAAAAAGACAATAGGTTGGAAAACAAGTTTATTCAGCTACAATAGAGACCATACAGTGAGAATCTTATATAATTCCTAATAAAGGTCCTATTCTCTCTTTAGAATCCTCTCTTTATTTTATAATAGATGTCTATTTGGGACCTAAAAATTACAAAGCTTTTGCCTTCCTAGATTCAAGAGCCTCACTATGTTTTTTAAATAAAGAACTTGTTAAAAGTCATAGAATACCTTCAATATAGAAAACTAAACCCGTACATGTAAAAATCATAGATAGTCGTCTGTTATCTTTTGGAGATATTATTTATAAAATTATTTTTATAAATATAATAATAGATGGTCATAATAATTGTATAATCTTTAATATAATTAAATCTTCTTCTAATCTAATTATTTAAGATTTATCATGGTTAGAAAAATATAATCCTTGAATAGACTGGATTTCTTATAGACTTGACTTTTCTCAAAGCATTAATAAGAGTCCTATTAATCAAGTGATAAGCCATAAGTTTAGTATAATAAAACCCGTATTTGTAGGCGCAAAAGCTTTTATGAATACAGCAAAAGAAGGATCATCTTTTGCTATTTGTCCTACACTCATTCCTGATGGTGAAAAGATTTTAAGTGAATATCAAGATTATCAAGACATTTTTGAGAAGAAGAATGCACATATTCTTATAGAGCATCATCTATATGATTGCTCAATTAATCTCAAAGAAGGAATTTAGCTTCTATTTGAACCAATCTATAATTTAACACAAAATAAATTAGCTGAATTCTAAAAATGCATTGATGAGAATTTAATCAAGAATTTCATACGCCATTCAAAATCTCCAATAGAAGCTCCTATTTTATTTGTAAAAAAGAAAGATGGATCATTATAGATGTGTATAGATTATTAAGGGCTCAATAAGATTATCATCAAGAATAGATATCTTCTACTATTGATATCTAGACTTTTTGATCAACTGAATCAAGCTAAGATCTATATAAAAATAGATCTATGAAGAGCATACAACTTGGTATGCATCAAAAAAATTGATGAATGGAAGATTATATTTTTGACAAGGTATAGACATTTTGAATATAATGTCATGCTTTTTGGACTTACAAATACACCAATTATTTTTTAACATCTTATGAATGACATTTTGTGAGTTAAAAATTCATTGCCTTATATTAGTTATCTTAAAAAATTTAGAAAAATTAGAAAAATTAAAAAATTTAGAGTTATATAGGTAAATTAGAGAGTAGTAAGAATAATTAGTAAAGATAGTAGTAGGGAAGAAAAATAGGGACTTGGAAATAATTAGAAGTGAAAGAAATTTACATAAAATAATAATTATTTTGAAATTAATATTTCTGTATAGAAATAGAGTGGAGAAGGGCTACGATTGCAAGACACGACAGAGTGTCAAGGACAATAACTGGATGAAGTCAAATAAACAAGTGAGACCTCTCTCAAAGAAATAAATATAAAGAAGTATATATATTAAAAAGAAAATGGAATTAATGTGCCAAGAATGAAAAACTAGACCACCCAGGCTAGGCTGAGAAGCAAAGCTAGGAGTTAATGAGTAAAGAAACCCCTCCTCTTCTCTATTTATACTATCTACCTAAGGGCTAAGTGGCGACGTTCTGGGACCTCCAACACGTGTCCATTCTGAAGACCGTGTCCCAATTGTAAGACCGTGTGAACTGCGAGGGCAGTTCATATGTTAAGCCACGTGTTTGACGTCTTGTTTCCAATATATTAGACATATTTTTCTTATTCATTGAAGTTTCTAATCAAGGTCTACTATGGACATATAAAGAGTCAAAGCGTGATCGCTAAAGTTTATAAGAGTTTCTGCAAGATATTACAAGATTAACGCTTTGTAACACTATCTAGTTCTATCTGATCATATAAGTAACTATGTATATATCCGTGACATTACCCCCCTTTTAAAGGACGAGTTCCACGAGGAGCGGTGATTACATGTGTAGAAAGTCTAAGATGCGACGAATAGTATTTGCCACATACTCTGATCTTTGTTCTCTTCGAAGGTAATTGATGGGTCTTCTCAGCCATCGATAGTGTCCCATTCCAGGGCGAGAAGACCACCCTGTTATTTGATCATTGTTGTGACCTTCATAACTTCCTTCAAATGTCACATCTGGAACACCGTCAGGAGTTGTTCCTATCTCCAATAAAATCACCAAACATCGAGAATCTCTTCCAAGGTCGTGATATCAAACATGTTGTATCTCGCCATCTATTCGAGGAAGAACATGTCATTCTTGAAGATCTTCATCTCGGTTGCGTCGTCTTGAGGGTTGTGACAGTCGCAATGTCTCGTCCGGTAGGTCAACAAATGAAGGTTCTTGAGTCAAATCCGCTGGCTGTTGATTCTCCATCTCCTTAGCGTCACAAAATACAAAGAAGCTACAAACAAGGATAGAAAGTTGAATGTTATCTTACCTACATCTTGTTTCTTTTATAGGAAAAGTCTTCATCTTGGTTTTGATGGATGTTGTTGATGAAAGGTCTCCACCTTCCTCGCTGCTTTTAGGTGCGAGTTTCTTTGGGTTTGTAATAGACCTATATCGTATCCATTACCGTTGAGCAGATATTTCAACCTATTTAAATGCGCGCCAGATGCAGAACTTCTTTAAACTTCAAATTAAATCGTTATTGTTACCTTCTGAAGGAGAGTGGCACTGTCTTCTTCTTGGTATTCTTATATGGTTCAGAAGAACGCGTGGAACTCTGAGTGGATCTTCGTGAGCTGGTAGGTGTGTTGATATACAATGGATTAATTTATTTAGAAATCTGAAAATTAAACTTCTGATGATAGTCCAACTTGTCACAAGGTCGCGTAGTCTTGATATTGCGACGAAGTAGCCATACCTTGTCGCCTACGTTGAGTTGTGGTTGTTCCTTTCGATACGCATCAGCGTTTATCTTTTGTCGTTCTTGAGCTTCCTTTAATTGTGCCTTCATTGTTGTATGTAGTTCTGACAAATGATTTACCAAGTCTTCTGCCGCAGGATTGTCAACTTTCGAATAGTCAAAAGTATCAAGTCGTGGATGATAACCATAATTAGCAAAGAAAGGTGTTTGTTGTGTAGAAGAATGTATTGTATTATTATAAGCAAACTCTGCCAATGGTAAAAGAGTTTTCCAATCATCTTGTTGGTAGTTGATGGTACATCTCAAATACTGTTCCAAGACTTGATTTACGCGCTCCATTTGTCCATCAGTTTGAGGATGGAAAGCTGAAGATAGCTTTATATCCACCTTTAGAATCTTGAAAAGGGTTCTCTAAAATCTCGTCTGTTGGGTTTACCTATCGGTATTCATATCCTTAGGTAATCGCTGATAGTAGATATTGTCGAGAAAAGTTTGGTATTTAACTTTTGCACGTGATAGATTTTTACATATGGTAAAAATATGCCATCTTAGTGAAATGATCTACTATCACGAATATAGAGTCATAAGAACCTGAGTTTGGAAGATCCGTGATAAAATCCATAAACACAGAAGACCATGGTTGTTCTGGAATGGGTAATGGCTGAAGAAGTCCGTAGGGTCGGTGGCGAGGAGTTTTTGATCTTGAACAAACATCACATGTTTTTACAAAATCTTTGTCTCCCTTCCACATTTGAGGCCACCAAAAATCTCTAGATGATATCCAGCACCTAAGTCTTATTATGCCCACAAAATGTCCTCACTGCAGGAAGTCATAGCGAGAGCTTGAAGAACCGCAGCATCAAATTATTTCCAGAACATGTCGCTTCGAAATAAGTAGATTTTTAACTGAGCTCAAACTTTGAAATGTCGTGAGGCTTAGAAGGTATCCCAATTTCATGAATAAGGGTTGGAATTGAATCAAAAGTTAATGTTGATTTTGTTGCCCGAAGATAAAATTGCTCCGGCTTCAAGAGAGTCATTCTTTGTTGATCAAAAGCTACATCTCCTTCTTTTGGTGCAAGATAAGAACGTCTAGAAAGTGCATCGGACAAACCTTGTTGTTTTCCTGGCCGATATGTAATAATGAACTCGAATCTTGATAGAGACATGTTCCAACGAGCTTGACGATGATTCAACACTCGTGCTGATATGAAATACTCGAGGTTCTTGTGATCCGTATACACAGTGACTGGACTAGAAGCGCCTTCTAGATAATGACGCCATTCTTGAAAAGAATCCATAATTGCGAGAAGTTCTTTATCGTGGATTTCGTAGTTGATCTCTGCTGCCAAAAATTTCTTGGAATAGAAAGCTACTGGATGGAGTTTGTCATCTATTCCCATTTGTGACAATACTGCGCCCAAAGCAAAGTCTGATGCATCTGTTTACATAAAGAATGCCTTGGAAAAATCAACGCGATACAAGATTGGTGGAGAAGTAAAAGCTATCTTCAAAGCTTCAAATGATGCTTCTGCTTCTTTATTCCACTCGAGCTTGTCCTTACAAGTCAAACGTGTAAGTGGGGCTGCAACTTGAGAGAAGTTGTTGATGAAGATTCGATAGTAATTGGCAAATCCTAAAAAATATTGTACATCCCTTACTGTTTTTGGAATCTTTCAATCCATGATTGTTTGGACTTTCTTAGGATCCATCATGAGGCCATCACTCGAGATGATATATCCTAAGAAGTCAACTTGAGTAGTGTGAAATACACACTTTTCCATCTTGGCATACAATCCTGTTTCTCTGAGTTTTTGTAAGACATGGCGAACATGTATTTCGTGCTCTTCTACGTTCTTAGAGTAGATTAAAATGTCGTCTAGGTAGCAGACAACAAAATCATCTAAGAATTCATGAAAAACATCGTTCATGAGATGTTGGAAAACAGCTGGTGCATTTGTGAGTCCAAAAGGCATAACATTATATTCGAAATGTCCATACCTTGTTGGAAATGCAGTTTTCCATTCATCTCCTTCTTTAATACGAACCAAGTTGTATGCTCCTCGTAGATCTATTTTAGTATAGATCTTAGCTTGATTTAGTTGATCAAGAAGTCCAGAGATTAAAGGTAGTGGATACCTGTTCTTGATAGTGATCTTGTTAAATCCCCGATAATCCACACACATTCGTAATGATCCATCTTTTTTCTTCACAAATAAAATTGGAGCTCCTACAGGAGATTTGGAATGGCGTATGAAGTTCTTGGCCAGATTCTCTTCAATATATTCCTTGAATTCAACCAACTCATTTTGTGATAAATTATAGATTGGTCCAAAAGGAGGCTGAGATCCCTCTTTGAGATCAATCGAACAATCATATGGGCGATGCTCCGGAAGAATATCAGCATTCTTCTTCTCAAAAACATCTTGATAGTCTCGATATTGGCTTGGAATGCCACTTGAAGCCTTTCCACTATCAGAAATGGGTGTTGCGTAAATAGCAAAAGTTGGTTCTTCTTTTGCTGCGTGTATAAATGCTTTTGCACCTATTAGTACAGGTTTTACTGTGCGAAGCTTGTAGCTTTTTATTGGATCGGTAGGATGTTTAATAATATCCTGGGAAAAGTCAAGTCTACGAGAATTCCAATCTATTTAAGGGTTATATTTTTCTAGCCATGACAAACCTAGAATAATTGGATTAGACGGAGATTTAATTATGTTAAAGGTTATATAGCTATTATGACCATCTATTGTTACTTTTATAGGACGGATTTCAGGAGTGACATCTCCTGAGGACAATGGGCGACCATCTATGACTTCTACATGTACGGGTTTAGGTTTCTGTACTAAAGGTATTTTACGATTCTTAACAAATTGTTCATCTAGAAAACATGCTGAGGCTCCTGAATCTAATAAGGCAGAGGCTCTGTAATTTTTTGGTCCTAAATATACATCTATCATAAAACAAGGAGAGGATTCTGAGGAGAGAATAGGACCTTTACTAGGAATTGTACAGGGTTCCAACTGCACGGTCCCTATTGTAGTTGGACAAATTCGCTTTTCGACATGTTGTCTTCTTTGACAGCCGTACTCCTAATTTTGTAGTTGCGACGTTTCTTTGGACAATGTTGAGCAGTGTGCTTAGGTTCTCCACAATATAAACACAATCCTTCTTGACGACGACGAATCTTTTCTTGTTCAGTAAGAGGTCTAAAACGTACCGCATTAATTTGCATGTCTTCTACTTCCGAATGTACGTTTTGTAAGGATGTTGATGTTGCCATTGAATAATAACGTTGAGGCTCCCTTGTACGACTCTCGGATCGAAACTCAAAAAGTTGATTGTCACATTTCACAGCAAAATCAATTGCTTGACTCAATGTTTGAGGATTGGGTAAATTGAGCATTAACTTTTTTATCTCATATTGTAATCCGTAGAGAAATTAACTGATGAGTGCAGCATCGTCCCACTTGATGTCGGTTGCTAGTTGTCGAAATTGTAAAGCGTATAATGACACTGATCGATTGCCTTGTCGTAGGATGCGAATCTTGTTGGTTGCAACACGAATTGCATCATGTTCTCCATACATCGATCAAAATTCCGCAAAAAATGCCTCCAAATTATCCAATATTGGATCACGTCGTTCAAGAAAAGATTAAAACCACAATAAGACAGGATCCGAAAGTAACGTTCCAATAAACCTAACTTGAGATCCTTGCGTAGGATAACTCTGAGGTTGAAGTTCGATCACCAGTTGTACCTGATTGATGAATCCTCAAAACTTGGATCTTGTGCCATCAAACTTCTCAAGCAAACTGATTTTTGGTTCTCTAACGTTTGAACGGTGCTCCATCATCGGTGAGGTAGCATGGTTTGGTGTAGATATTGATGTAGCTCCAACCATCTCTACATCTTCACTTCCTGCTAATCTTGATGCTCCTTGTGGTGGTAAACTGAGTTGATGCATTGCAAGCATTAGTTCTCTCATTTGCTCTTGCATTTGTACCATTGCACTCTTCATTTCCGCAAGCTCTGCCATGATAATATAATAGAAAGGAAGATGTCTAATCTTACTTCAAGAAATACAGAACACACACTTAAAAGAGAAAAAATTCTAGAAACAATATCAGTTTAGAAGTGGGTACTCCACAACTTCTAATATGCCTATGTCTTATCAAGAGAAAAGGGTAATCTACTCTTAATTAAGAAAAGACAAAGCTCTCATACTGTATGTGTACTCTTGTCAATCTATCAAGGATAATAATTAGATGAAGTCAAATAAACAAGTGAGACCTCTCTCAAAGAAATAAATATAAAGAAGTATATATATTAAAAAGAAACTAGAATGGCTAATGCCAAAAAACAAGAAAACTAGAGACCCTTGAACTAGACTGGAAACAAGAAAGGAGTTGACAAGAGTGAAGAAGGCTTCACTCTTGTCTCTATTTATACTATCTACCTAAGAGCTAAGTGGTGACGTTCTATAGGACCTCCAACACGTATCCAATTTACAAGACACGTGTCCAAGTTGCAAGACACGTGTCGAACTTGCAGGGCAAGTTTCCTATATGTTCGCCACGTATTTAGCTTGGTCTTCAAGCTACCAACATGTGCGACATGTGGCTAACTTATTGACCAAGTTTCTAATCCAAAAGTCTACTATGGACACTTATAAAGTCAAAGCAGTGTCTATGAAGTTTCTAGGAAGTTTTTCTAAAGATATTATGGAATTAACCTGCTTTTACTTTCTTTTATCTAGTTCTATCTGATCATAT
The DNA here is from genome assembly GCA_036785485.1 of Physcomitrellopsis africana. Taxonomy (NCBI): domain Eukaryota; kingdom Viridiplantae; phylum Streptophyta; class Bryopsida; order Funariales; family Funariaceae; genus Physcomitrellopsis; species Physcomitrellopsis africana. The sequence continues at coordinate 18,655 of JAWRVF010000823.1, forward strand.
AGGTAACTATGTATATGTCCGTGACACATATACATGATTGCAATTTAAATCTTATTCGTTTTTTGGTTTAAATTAATTAAAAAAATTATCCATCTTAAATAGATTTTTCTTAACTTTTCTAATATGCATAAAAGTGTTAGCATATTCATTTTAGCAAACTTTTATTTTATTTTTAATTAAAATAAAATATTACAAATCTCTTTAAATTATACAATCAATAGCTTCCTACCAAATTCCTTCTTTTATTCATTTCTCAAAACTCTTACTTCACCACACCTATAAACTCAAGTTTTTTTCTCCAAAAAAAATTCATTTCAAACTCCTACCAAACCAAATCTTCTAATATTTCCAAAAAATCCTATGATTAAATTATAACACATCTACTTCTTTCCATTCCAAATAATCTCTTTCTTCAATCTAAATATTTTCTTCTCATTCCAATAACTCCACTAGAACCACTCCTTCTACAAAATCTCCATTTCATTGCATACAAAAAATCATTCATAAACCACAACTTCACTTCCTTCTCACATCCTCTTCCTATCCATAACTTAGACCAAACTTGCACAAGAAACAAAAAATTTAACCTTTAATTTCTTCTCTTTCAGTACGGCTCATTCCAATCTTCACCACCAACAACCCCAAAGCTGTAACAAAAATCACGTATTACCTTTACATTTACAAAGACGAGAGTGCGGAGGGAGGGCGAGTTGCGGTGTGCGTTGTGCGTTGTGAGGCTGCCGAGGAGCGTGGCGTCATCTGCGCTGCTGGCGACCAGGCGATCAGGCCCGCGCCCGTCCGGGCCCCACGCTCCAAGCCCGGCGGATGGCCTGCTTCGCTCGCTCGCTGGCTCGCTGTCTTCGTGGCGGCGTCGCTTCCCATGTAGCCACGCTCTCAAGCTCAAGGTCCCTCTTCTCCCTTGCGGAACTTCTCCAGCGCGCTCTCTATCTCGCGCGGTCTCTTGTGAAACTACCCATTTCTTCATTGCTTGTCTCTTGCCATGGCGGCAACGATGGCTGCCATGGCAGCTCCGCCGTCGTTGCTCCGCGCGCAGTGCAGAGGAGCCGACCCTCGGGGTCGACCTCAGTTTCCCACGCTCTCACTGCCCGGCCTGCGGTGTCGCCTCCCTCGATTGTCAGCTGTGGCGCCGAAACGCCATCTCGGCGGTACTATCCGAGCTTCGGCTTCTGACGATGGAGCTGAGTCTAATCCCAAGGTGTTTCTCGTTTCCATCATCTGCATGTGGGGGAGATAGCTGGGTATTCGTGGATAAGGCAGGTTCGATTTGGTGTGGGAAGGTGGTGCGATAGAAGAGCGAGCAAGGGGTAGTGTACTTTTTTGTCGATTTTCGTGTGGCGGACCAATGCGGATTGTATTGATGATGGGTTTATTTATTTTGGCAGTGCGAATGCAAGATGGTAACGCATGCGGTTGAGTAGGAATTGTGAAGGGTAGTGCATGTGCAAGAAGCTTATCTTTGGGGATGGATTGTGAGGGCAGAGCTACTCGATGTTAGAAGAGGCGTATAGTCTTGACGAACCGGGCGATACCCCTGCTGGAACATGCGACCCGTTGTGTTCAGTCGATGAGATGAGCTCTGAGGATTTTGAAGAAAGCTACAAACCCAATTCAGATATTATCAAGGCGGTCGTAGTTGGTGCAACCGTGCTTGCTGGAGCTGGAATTGTCAATCATTCCTGGGTGGCTGAAAATCAGGCAAGTGCTCGAGTTCTCTCGTGGACACGGTTTTGCGTCTGGTTTTAGAGGACGTAATTGTCGAAAATTTGAATTTATGTTCCAAATTCCTCTGATGAATGTACCTGATCTTTTAGTATATGGATGTCCAGAACCTTGCTATGTCAGTGGTGTTCGGACTTGGATATCTGGGAATCATATTTGAAGAGTTTCTGGCTTTCAACAAGAGTGGAGTAGGGCTTCTGATGGCAGTGACCTTGTGGGTGATTCGGAGTATTGGGGTACCTTCTCAACCTCTGCATCTAATGTCTTTACGATACATAGGTAGTGTACATATGTGGAATTTAGGAATCAGAATGAGAAGGTATCGTCAATACCACTTAAGTGATGCTGTCTGAAGTGCACGGCTGTAGTGCTATCCTGCTGTTTGTACGTGGAAAATTTTATGTCCAAACCCTAAACCTTCAATTAGTCGTTTTCGTTTGGCCATGTTCTGAAGTTAGGACCCCTTAATGGTGAGATGTACTGACCTTCTTTCCATCTCGACTATTATGGACGATCATGATGCACCAACCTTCAGTAAATTATTACAATGTCTTTTTTTAGTCACTCTTCTAATTTTATCAGTCGAACATTCTGATATTTGAACACGCAACATAACTTGGTATGTTGGGTGGGAAATATGAGCCAGATAATTTGCTTCTCGAGCTTTTATATGATTCAAGAATTGTTGATACAGGAATGGTGACGCAGGACTCTTGATATATTTTATAGTAGGTGAAGGCTTCATGGGTATGTATCGGTTGCTTAGTCATTGAAAGAAACGAACAAATAAAATGAAAGAAAATTTACCAAGATCGACCTCTTGGAGTACTTGGAGGTTACAGATATTTTAACGGGTTATTATACCGAGCCTCTTAGGCTCTCGGAGGGATTTGCTAACCCTAAATATTTTTCTTGTGAAGCTGGTACAGTCTTGTTGAAGTCCTGCACATTTTTTATAGGTCTCGAACCTAAAGATACGTGGTTGCACTTACAGGCCCCTAGCGCGGAAATAGCGTCTGAACAGTTGACAGAGTCGTGTACTGAAGTGAGCGAAATCGTATTCTTCTTATTGGGTGCCATGACAATTGTGGAGATCATTGACGCACATCAAGGGTTCAAGATTGTTACTGATTCCATCACAACACGAAGGCCACGACTTCTTCTGTGGGTGGTAGGGCTTGCTGCTCCTCTCTTCTTTCTGGCTTTTAATCATTTGTTACGAACACATAAGTGCATCCATTTGCAGAAAGTAGTCAAGCTTTTGTAACTGCTTGGTTGAGAAATCTGGTTGCATGTGTTAACTTTTTAGTGAGTGAATATTCCCGCGGAAGTTGAAAATTGTATTGCTGTAGCAGTTCATAAGTGGGAGCTCCTGAATTAGTGACAACTGTAGCAGTTCACTAAATTTGGTGTAGATGATATTCTGAAGTTTCTTATGTATTAAAAACCCAGATAATGACTGCTCTCTTTCAGATGCCTCCGGATATGTGAATTTAAAGTCGAATTAATGGTCCTTTTTTACACCAAATTGTAAGTGATATTGTCGTGTCCTTGCTCGAAAATGTCGGATTCATGAAAAGAGCCTGGCTATGAACAGGTTGGTTGGTTTACCTTCTTCCTTAGTTCGGTGTTGGACAATCTGACCTCCACCATTGTGATGGTATCACTCCTGCGCAAGTTAGTCAAAGATCCCGAACAACGCAGGTATACATTATGTCGGATCGCCTTTAGGCACTTCATGGTATTCTCTGTTGGTGCCTTAGTTGGATATCTTGGTTTGGTAATTGACATGCGCTCATCAAGAAACTTGCCTTGTGTGTGAGAGTTTTATAATTTATAGATGGGGGTGGGGCTCATTAGATTTCTAGGAGCAGTTGTGGTGATCGCAGCCAATGCAGGTGGTGCTTGGACACCTATTGGGGATGTTACGACCACCATGCTTTGGATTCATGGGCATATTTCTTCAGTACGGACACTTCAGGTAAAGTATTGCGTTTGATGTTTTACTGATTTTCCAGGTCTTTATTGCACGTGTTTATATTAGTTTCTGCTGCAAACATTTGATCTCATTCTGGTGGTTTTCATGATATGAAAACTTGTGTTGAATTTCACCCATTTGCTAGTATTCCAGTACATTGCCTACACCATGACCCGGAATGTATAGATATACTAGAGCAGATTTTTGTGCACTTGAGTAGGTGGTGTTGGTGGTGGTGGTGATGGTGTTTTTTTTTTTTTTTTTTTTTTTTTTGTTTTCCTTCTTTAAATCTATATTTTTGTCTTGGGGATAAACATGTGAATATGTGGTTTGAATTCTTCCCCAATTAGCGACAGGATGTGGATGGGCTGTAGAATATCTGCCATCTCCCGTGTAAAAGTTGGACATTTGGTGGACTTTCACATGGCATTTGGAGTTGACGAGTTCGTTTGTTATGGCTTGATGGAGTTTTCTAGAAGACTTAAAGAAGCTTTACGTGGGTTGCAGGACCTCTTTATCCCCTCAGCAATCTCGCTTGTTGTTCCACTTGCTCTGATGTCTCTGAGTAGGTGGGTTCTTTCACTGTCCCTCTCATATGATGCTGGACTTGGAAACGTCATCATTAAGGTGGAAGATGAAACTTAACGCAGTTTAACTTCGTTGCAGCGATACAGAGGGTAAAGCACAAGACCCTACCCCAGCATTGACATCAGAACAGATGGCTCCAAGAGGGCAACTTGTGTTTGCAGCAGGAATTGGGGCCCTCTTGTTTGTGCCAATCTTTAAGTCTTTGACTGGCCTGCCTCCCTTCCTCGGGATGCTGCTAGGGTTAGGATCATTGTGGCTTCTAACTGACGCCATACATTATGGTGAAAGTGGTCGACAGCAATTGAAAGTGCCACAGGCTCTTTCACGGATTGACACTCAGGGTATCCTCTTCTTCCTCGGCATCCTTCTCTCTGTCGGAAGGTATGCAAAGCATGAATCACAAAACTCGTAGCCCCTCCATCTTTGTGAGTTTGCAGTTTGGAAGTTTGAGAATTAAAATCTATGATTTATGATTTTTCATTAATCTTAATCCCTTGGAAAGTTGGTGAAATTGGCTTTGTGAAGTGCTTGCCTCTTTGAAAAGGAGAAGTGGGATAAGTGAGAAGTGAAAAAGAAAGAATATCGCCCTGACGGGCTTTGATATGATGTGGAGCAGCTTGCAATCAGCGGGAATATTGCAGGATCTTGCCCGATATCTGAACGATCATATTCCAAATGTCGAGCTGATAGCGGGTACAATTGGGCTGGCATCAGCTCTTATTGATAACGTACCTTTAGTGGCTGCGACGATGGGCATGTACACCACCGAACAGTTTCCCGTGGATTCAGAGCTGTGGCAACTTATAGCGTACTGTGCTGGAACTGGTGGTTCTATCCTTATCATTGGCTCTGCTGCAGGTGTGGCCTACATGGGCATGGAAAAAGCCGACTTCTTATGGTACCTGAAAAAGGTAAGAACCAGCATTTGCCTTTTTCGTTTTTCTGTGCTGTAGACAAAAGTTTATGTTTTCGCTTGATAACTTGAAACAGATTTTGATAATGGAGACCCTTTATTCCGAATACTTGTGTTCTCTTACAGTTGGTGTTAAACGAGGATTGTTTTTATGGCAGGTGAGCGGCTATGCATTGGCTGGATATGTTGCAGGCATCGCTTTCTACATCGCAGCATTACAATTTCATGGCCCAAACTTGGCCAACCTTCCAGCTAGCCTACCGGGTCTTCCAGGGCTTTAATTTGTAGCATCTACTTGCAGTTTTGACTTGCAAGCACCTTCGTTTGGATTAGGAGACTACTTAAGTGAGATTAACCAGTCCATGCACACATAGTTAAGTTGAGGACAATGCAGAACGCATGCTCTGGAGACAAATTACGCCAAGCTTAGAGAACGACTTTTGATTTTGTGTACTCATTGTGTATGTCCATATGACCATTGTCTGTGTAAGGCTCTGTAGAGAATTCCTCCTTCTCATGCAGTGGTCACTATTTCTTCAGTCCCGTGTGTGGTTTGTTTAGAGAATTTTCAACTCCCCTAAGTGAAGTTAAACTTATTATTCATGACTTTTTAACCGTTCCTTGATTACGAAAGGGGGAAAATCATCTTGCCAAACCATGCTCAACACCCACCATCTCTCCTTGTCCTAAGTACCTCTTAGATTCCGGTTTCTTCGAGCTATTACTGGGAGTCTGTATTGACTAAAATACTTCGCTCATCTGACAGGAGGATACTCCAACTAGGTGATTGCAACGAACGGAGCCCATCTGGAACCATTCTCAATCTTCTCATTTCCTGGTTCATCACGCGAAAGAAAAACTTGTGAAAGGATGAGAAGGCGAAGTCTCAAAAGCAGTAGCTACTTTATAAGAACTACAACTTCGATCTAATACATAAATTGTTGAGTGAATCGAAGTCAGCCTGTCCCCCACCACAAAACATGTAATCTCTAACTGCAAGAAACAGCGCATCGCTATCTGGAAGTACAACTCCAGCACGGAGGTCAAATGCTGGAAAACAAGAACATGGCAGAAGGAGCGCACGAACCTGATCACGAAGTCGAGAGAAGGTGAGGAAATCGTCAAAAAATTGGCAAAGGTCACATTGACGTGGCGACTACTGAAGGCACCACGGTGCGACTGCAGCCCGCCCTCCCGTCCACCGCCCGCTTCTTCTCAACAGATGGGTGGAGTACCCAACAGACTGTAACTGCTCCACTCGTTGTGCCATCGATGAATTCAATCCCCCTCCAAACAATTATCCAAAATACTAGACAAACAATGGCGAGGAGAAAGTGAACGAGAGCGAGAGAGAGAGAGCAAAAACACAGCAAAACTTGTTTTTACGATCTTCTGAAAACATCACCAAGACATGTCGCCTCGCAGAATGGAATGCACGCTGCTGGGAGTCGCACAACGGCCATTCCACCTTGTCCCAACACTACGCCGAAGAAGAAAACAAAACAGGCCGAAATTCCCTATCGACGCAGACAGCGTAGGAAAAAAAACAGGCGAAAATCGTGAAATCGTGGACGCAGAATGCAGTGGTGTTAATTCTACTGCTGATCAGAGCTCTGTCTAAGCGCCGCACCGGAAAATTCCGCAACAACCAACGATTCGGAAAGCAGAAACTGACAAACCAGGCCAGAGTCTTCACGGCCTCGAGCCAGGCAAGACAAGGAAAGCCGGAACACAGTCTTTGGGAAGAGCCACGAACGAATGAATCATATCATCCATTACCTGTCTTTGTGGATGAAAACCATTCATCCTTTCGAAAGGACGTCGTACTGTTTTAATTAGTGTGGATCATTTCCTTCTGGCTTGATTTGACTTCAGAGTTTACTGCCTGCGCCCCTGCCTTCATTCTTTCTTTCTTATTCTTCTTCTTCTTCTCCTTCTTATTATTATGATTATTTTTAATTTTTTAATTTTTTATATATATGAAGGATAATAATGATAATTTGAAGTTGGGAAAACCTAACCTAAATCCATTAATTAATGTAAGGTTGAAGGTTACAAAGGCAAAGATATCATATGAGATTCTTCTTAGTACCTCCATTGTTTCAATCATCTTCAAATCGACACACATTCATCCCCCCATCATTTGTTGCACTTGCATCCTATCATAGTATTGTGCTTGTGCCAAGTACCCCAATGTGTGTCCTAATCTTGGTCCCTCCCTTCATTCTCCTCTCATTCTATAGCTTTTCCTTCTTCTATTTCTACTCACCCAATGTAAAAAATTTCTTCATATTTCTTCTTTCCAAATGTGAATTTGTTCTTTCTTATTAGGGTTTCATCTTACCTTTTTTCTTTTTCAAAAGTAGGTTTTTCTTTTTCAGTTGGGTTTCTTTTAATATTTCAATCTTCTTTTAAAGTGAGTTTTTTCTATTAGAATTTTGTCTTAAGTTGCTACATTTCTTCTTCCATCAACCAAAGCCCAAATAGGTAGTAGTACCTTTGTACCATTCACTAGGAAATAAACATCTCTCTTTCTATGATTTGGGTCACATGGTACAAGGCTTTTGGGGAACCATAAATCCACCCCTACAATTCAAATTGAAGTTCAATTTCTCAATTCTAATATATATATATATATATATATATATCTTGTGGTCTCAATAAACATAGTAAAGATGATTTTTTAAAGAATGAGTTATTTTGATATATACTATATAATGAATAAATGAATAAAATTTGTTATATTGTATTTGATTCTATAAAATGTGTGTAGGTTTGTTTATTCGTGGCTATTGTTAAAATGTTTTAATTATTCTATGTTTGTTATTCTAATATTCAAATGTAACACAATGTATTCTTTTACTGTATCTTCACAAAACTTATCCAAAAATTAGGCATTTACTAGTGGTTTCAACTACATGGTGCACAGTCTATAAAAAATAAGTAACACATTCATTGTTAAGAAGTTCACAAGTACAACATTTCTCATTTTGAAGATATATTTGTTTATTGCTATAATTTTAACTTTTGAAAAAGAAGAGATTTGACACTAAATTTTTTTGCTTACCAAGTTGAAACAAAATAATTCATTCAAATTGAATTGATAAATACACTTAACTTTGAGTTTATCAAGTTTGAACTGTTTAAAATATAACTGCTTATTTATTTATTTATTATTTTTCCTATTTTACTTGATTATTTCTGTATAAAAAATGCATTGTTAATATCAAAAGTAAATTAAATAAATTATATCATCAAGTATTACGTGATAATTAATGCAGATGGTTTGCACTTCACTATTGAAAATAATGACTAAGCATTTCAGTGATTGAATCATAATTGATGGGCAAGCCAAAACATCATTAGCCTTATGAGGCAAGGCTTTGCATATAAATTAGATATTCATTGAATCAAATATTTGATGATATGAATTTTATGTAAATAAATTAGATTTGTATATACACACACAAAAAGAATAAAACATTAAATTTCATTGAAAAACAATTATTCAATAAAGATATATGTATTTAGTATATCTAAATTTGGTTTTTATTATGTGTGTGTATATTTAGTTGTAAAAACACATTTCAAAAGTAATATATTCAACTTAAAGTCTATTGTAGTTGAGTAAAACAGATTTCTTAATACAATCTCAAAATAATTTGCACTTGGTTATCACAGAAGTTGTTGGTAAATTTTAGATTATTTAATTCCACGGCAGTATACAGTGAATCTAAAATTTTAACAAAAAAATGGTCGGAACACAAAATAAAATAATTTCACAATAAAAAAAAAATAAAAATAGAATGCCTGTGATTAATAATAAATAGTGCCTAAAATTATCAGAATCAAGATTCTCTTCAAACAAAGGCCTTAAATTGATCTACACATGTTTTTATAGAGGATCAGGTGATTAAAGAGCCTGTAACATGTATTTCAAAATCATTTAATATTTTTATTTTAAATTTAAGAATTACATAAACTTGACATATACTTCAACATGTTTGTGATTTTAGTTGATTAAATCTAAATTGAGGTTTGAAGGTTATGTGTGTGAATATATGTATATATATATATATATATATATATCTTTAGAAATACTATTTTCAATTTATCAGTTTTGATGAATTTGCTTGTAATTTTAATACTAAAACTATATGAACAAAAGCAGTTTTGATAAATTAAAAATAATACCAAAATTTATCTTGATTGGATAATCAAATGAAATTTACTTCATAATTAAATGTGTTATCAAAAACAGAAATAAACATATAAATTGGAAGAAAAATAAAAGTTAAAAGAAAGAAATCTAAACAATTTCATTTTAATGTCTAAATTTTTTTTTATCAATGAATGATTAAAAGTGTTTAAATCATCTGCAATAAGTGATTAAAAGGGTTCTAAATTATTTGCTGCTGAAAGTGAACCACTTTGCACAGGAACTATAATTTTTTTGATTCAAGAAATTATATATATATATATATAATATTTAATTATATATATATATAAATTATATATATATATATTTTTGATTCTTGCAAGAAATTATATATATATATATATATATATATATATATAATATTTCACTCAATAATATATATAGTAGAGAAGTAAAAAGCACAAAAAGTTAGTATTAAAATTACCTGAATGGAGCATAAATTCGTAAACCTGTAAATTTCTGCTAATAATTTCTTTGAAACTATAGAATAGATTACAAGTTTCAGACTTATTAATGAAATCTCCAGTTTGAATTACATTATGTGTTTCCATAAATATTGATTTTTTTTTCAAATGTATTTAATTATTTTTTCTTGCAACTCATGACAATATTTGTATTTATTTTTTTGTCCTCATTAACATGAATATATATTTCAAATACTTGTACTAAATTAAAATTTGAAAATGATGTCTTTTATTTTGAAGAGTGCTTGTGTACTTGTAAAGGACAAATGTGCTTTTTTATGTTTTTATCATGTCATGATTTTCTCTCTTTAACTTTTGGACTCAATAAGACAACATAATTAATTTTCTAGGGGTTTTTTTTTTGTGCATTCACATTTAGAAGACTATAATATAATTGTAATATTATATGTCATATGTGACAAATAAAAAAATGATTGGCATTGTCTTTATAAACTTATGCAATTACTGTGTATTTCAAGAAAAATATTTGTCTTATTGGACTTTACTATAAAACTTGTACCATTGAGTTGTTTTAACATTCTATGAGCAATGGTAAATTAAATTTAGTGTTATTTTTTTTTTCAATCTTTGATTTTTATCTATTTATTTTACTGTTGACAACAATTATTATGTTTTTGTAAAGAAATTAATATTAAAACCTATTTGTTGTACGAAAAAAATAAAAGATGAAAAATAAAAATGTATAATGCACTATATCTAAGACAAAATTTGACAACAAATATGTTTGTGTAATATTAAAGTAATATTTAAGAAGTAGTATATGTTACAAAAGACATGAATAGACATCCCACTTGTTTTTAATTGATTTTATCATTATTACATAATTAATTCTTTTATATTTTATTTTAAAAAAATAATTATGGTTATCATCATAATTTGGATAATTTTATATTCCAAAAATTAAAAAACTAATATTGTGGAGCTTAAGTATATTTTTTAAAGATTAAAATTATTATAGAAATTTTCTAAGATAAATATAAAATATTTACTAATACATATATTTATATTCAAATATGAATAAATAAGTAAATAAGAATAGTTAAATAAATAAATAAAAATAGTTAAAAAGAATGTGATTAACACACCATGAGATTTTGACTATCTTAGATTTAGTTTTTATTATTTATATTCAAGAAAATAAATTATTTTGAATGTTATCTAAAATTTCCAATATTAACTAATGTACACATATATTTTTTTATTTCATTTTCTTCTATATATATATATATATATATATATATAATAAACTTTGTTTGTCAAAAAACAACTACCATTTTCTTTTATTAACATTAATACTACCATTCTCTTTTATTATTGCAAAAGTTGAAGCATATTTGAATTTAAAAGACTTTCATCATATTTTATCTACAAATATGAACTGATTTCTTGTATCATGTTTTGTTTAAATTTTTTTGTGTGTTTATATATTTCTGTATTTGTTAAAGACTATACAAATGATGTTGATATGCTTTCAGATTACTTCTAATAACCAAAAAACGTGGTTCAAGTTTATTATCCTTAGAACCAATACAGTTTGTTTTTTAAAAAAAAAAACAAATCAATACTTCAGAACCTGTAAGACTTCCAGAAACAACCATTTTCATTACTCAAAAGGTGAAAACCAACAAATCCAAAAGCAAAACACTTCAAAATCAACACACAAACATATCACTGAAGCTAAAAACAGCCAATATACCAAAACGGAAATAAAGAAAACTTTCAGCAAACCTTGAAGAAATAAGCTCACACTAAACAGCATTTGTCAAAAGTGTAAATAAGACTAGAAATCACAGTTAAGACTGAACCAAGATCATGGTGGATCACATAAGAATCCGGGACCATATACAAGGGATTCGGCGTCGGCGGCGAGATCGCGATCGCATCGCAACGCTAGAAGCTAGTAGCGACGGCGCCGCGCTGTGGATGGACGCGGCGGAGGGGGGAAGTGAGGATTGTTGCAGGGATAGAAGTAATGGTTGTGACATGTAGCACAGGGTGCTCCTCTCTCACACACACACTCGCTCACACACACAGTGAAGTGAGTGAGTGAGAGAGAGTGAGTGAGAGGGAGAGTGAGTGAGTGTGTGGGAGAGTGAGTGAGTGAGTGAGCGTGAGTGTGAGTGAGTGAGTGAGTGAGTGAGGGGGGAAGGGGACTGACTGACAAGGGCTTCTCGTCGCTTCTCGTCAATCATAGGAAAGCTGATGGCTTTCTACTTCAGGTGCATACAGGCCCCGAACATGCCCACATCATCGTTGGGAGAGAAAGTACCAAAGCGGCGAGGGGTGGAGGTCTCGGATGAAAACCCATGGCGACAGTACCGCAGCCCGCAATTAAAAAAGAGGGAGCGGTACAGAGGGCAACGCACACTTCCTGCACTTTCATGTCCGCCTCATCCGTAGGTTACGGAATCAGATATTACTCCCGCGGAGCCAAAGGGTGTTTTTTCTTCCCCCCTTCCTCCTCCACCACCACCACCACCACCACCCATCTGCCCTGAGTAACCTGCATGCTGCCAGGGCGACTCGTCCTGCGGGAGGGGAAGTAATTCGCGACTCTGAATCACATTTCCGAATCATTCGACAAGGACCCATCCCCACTAATACATCCGTAGCTTCACCAAATATCTAATTGTGTCTCTCACGAATCACCGTGTACCGTGACAGGTTTACCCGATGGCGACGCCGATTGAGCGCTGGAGTTTGCAAGAGTAATAGATCGGGTAATCCTCGCCGGATATGTTCGTGGGCTGTTTGTGAAGCATGTGGTTTTGGGTATATAAAGGGCTACGCGCAGGCATAGTCATCTCTCCCTCTTGCTTCCGCTCCGCTCCGCAGCCAGACCGAGACCGTCGTCTGGGGCAAGTTCACTGTTCTCGTGAATCAGCCGCACTGGTGCTCAATGGTGGGTGGGTGGGTGTGCGTTTGTGTATGTGTCTCTGTCTGTGTGTGGCTTTCCGTGATCAGTCCCTGGTCTTCGTTGCATGGATCTCGTCCTCGCATGCAGAGCTCTGTGGATGGAAGCCACGTTCTGAGATCTTCGTTCGCGTACTGTATGTTTTGATGTTGAAGTCTTTGACTGCTCAGTGCTGCTTGTAGATTTGAAGGAATTTTTTTTTCTGTAGTTAACTTTTTCACAAACATATTGAAACGATAAAGTATACAGAATGTGTTCAATGGTCGAGTTCCTGAAATGCTGTTGAGACTCGCCATGTCTTTGTGGTGGTTAACATGTACGAGCATTTTCCCATGGAGTATCTGAAGTGTTCTCCATGGTTATGTCTGGAGTATTAATCGTTTCGTGGAAAGCTTACATCGAAACGGCTTGGAGGAAAACACTCCAAAGAATGTGAACATTGTCGAAATTATCAACTTCGGATTCCTGCACTTAAGCTTCTTCTCTCGAACTCGTGCCGGTATCTAGCCCTGAGGAAGGCTCACTGTGCGTCGTTTGTTGTATTGTCTCCGTGCATTCTGTTGTTCTTTTGTATTCACGAATTGTCATTGCTTTGAATGAATCAGTTGTGAAAGTAGAATGTGGAACTCATCTACAAGTCCAACACAAACTTCTACGTTTGATAGGTGGTCGCTAGTCACTGGCGACAGGAATCGGTTGGGCTGTGAGTCTATGTGATTGACGCCGAGTTGTTTATATTCATTAGTGCCACTGATGTCAAGTTAAATCTGTCGAGTTTCAAGCGTTCGTGAAGTAAACATCTCCAGCACACCAATAAAACTTGCAATGGACGTGCATGGCCTTCGCTTTGGACAACAGTGCGTACCGTGGGGCCAAGCTGATTGTTCATTGTGATGAAATGATCCTCCCTGCCAGTGACGGTAGGATACTGTAGCATGGACATCGACATGCTTAGGACTCGCCTGTAAAAGAACGAAGAATTAGCCCAAAGGAATGGATAACATGTCGATTCTAGATTTTGTTTAAAAGCTAGGGATGATTCATCACGTCAAAAGCATGATGACTCCATGAGTGCCAAGTTGGCGCGGTGGCCTTGCACGTCCTGAACAGTAAAATTCACGTGTGTCATCTACCTCTGAGGTGTCAACTGTCAACCGGTTCGGTGATGAGCAACAGTTGAAATTAGGAATGGAATTAGGAGGGATAAGATGCGATCAATTCTGAAGTTTGCTGTAAGTATGTTTAATGATGATTCAGTGTAAATGAGTAGTGCTTCTGATCTTCCGTCTAATCTGTGAATTAACATAGAGCTGTGATCAATCTCAGTGATATCTCTCCGTGAAGCAATGATAGAAATGCCGGCACATGGATTAATGGTAGAATTGATTGTGTTGTTTGTTATTGAAGACTCCACGAGAAGCGCGAAAAATGGAAGCCGAGAGCAACAAGGTGGTCCCAATATGCAGCACGAATTACCCAACTACCAGCAAGAGACATCCCCCTCTGGAGCGGACGATGAGCATCACCAGAGACGGCTCGATGGACTGTCGGGGGAGGCCGGCTGACAAGAGGACCACCGGACGCTTAAAGGCTAATGCCTTCATTATTGGTATTTGAATCCCTGAATACACCGATTCGGCAAAGTCCTGTGCACAAGAATGATGAGATTCAACTGCACAAATTTGTTTATGATTACTCAGCAAGTAGTTGAGAGCATGACAGCAGAAATCGGACATGACTGGTTCTAGAAAGGCTCACATGAGTGCCTTGGTGCTTCTTAAACTCGGAACTTGTGGCATGAGTTGCAACTGACTTGGTGTGGGGTGAATGGATGCCAGGAATTGAAATTGGGGAGAGGCTGGCATTTTATGGGATTTCTGCTAATCTGGTGACATACCTAACACACGTATTACACGAGGGGACAGAGAAGTCGGCTACAAATGTGAATAACTGGATGGGGACGACATTCCTTGCGCCTCTGCTGGGGGCGTTCCTCGCTGATGCATTCTGGGGAAGGTTTTGGACCATCCTCATTTTCGGTGTTATCTACTTCGTGGTAAGTGCAAACGTCGAAGGAAAGCTCGCCAGCTTGTATATTACTACCAAACATCAACATTAATGCGGAGTTAAGTAACCGAAAATTGTGGTGTGATCTCCTTTATTTAATTATTTCTTTATCTTTGTGTCTAGGGGCTGGTAGCGTTGACGCTGTCGGTGACAGTAGACACTTTTAAGCCTCCAAGTTGCACCCACACAAGTTTTGCTGGAATTCAACAATGCCCTCCTGCAACTGCTGGCCAAGTGGGATTCTTCTACTTCGCTCTGTACCTCATGTCCCTCGGCGGAGGCTGTATGAAGCCCTGCATTGCCGCGTTCGGCGCGGATCAATTCGATGAGGAGGATACCCGCGAGAACGAGATGAAAAAATCGTTTTTTAACTGGTGGGTTTTTGGCATAAGTCTTGGTGCGCTTGTCTCGGCGACGGTATTAGTCTACGTGCAATCTTACATTAGTTGGGGGTGGGGGTTCGGCACTCCCACCGTGCTCATGGGGATTTATCTCGTGCTTTACATCGTCGGTTTGAAATTCTACCGCCACAAGAGGCCCACAGGAAGTCCCCTCACACAAATTGGCCAAGTGATCGTGGCAGCAGTCAGGAACTTCCACCTCCGAGTTCCTGCAGATCCGGCTTTGTTACATGAAATCGTTGACAAGGAGAGGCTTCAGGCTGGAACGCGGCTTATCCCACATTCCAACACCATGAGGTTCCTTGACAAAGCAGCGGTGCTTCCAAACATATCCGAGGGGTCAATAATCGGCATCGATGATCACAGTCCATGGAAGCTCGCAACCGTGACAGAAGTAGAGGAGGTGAAACTCGTGCTCCGTCTACTTCCGATCTGGGTCGCGGCTCTAATTTTCCAGACACCTTCTGCCCAAATCTCCACTTTCTACACTCGACAAGGAAACACCCTGAACGTCGATCTGGGGCCGAATTTCAAAATTCCAGCTGCGTCGCTCCAAAGCATCATTCCTCTCACAATCGTGTGTCTCATCCCGATTTACGACCGCGTTTTCGTCCCCATTGCACGGCACTTCACTGGCAACGTGCGAGGGATTTCTATGCTCCAACGAATCGGCATCGGCATCATCCTCTCGCTTCTGTCCATGTTGTGCGCAGCCGCCACCGAAATCCACCGAGTCAAGGTAAAAAATCACCACCACGCCAGTCGTAACCATCACTCATCTGACCCTTGTCACAGTTTCCCAAGGAGCTAGATAACTTGACAAACCGGTTGCACCTGGCAGGTAGCGAGGGTGAACGGCCTGCTGGATGAACCATTCCAGACTCTCCCACTGACCGTCTTCATCTTACTGCCGCAATACATCCTCCTGGGCGCCGCGGAGGTGTTCACCTCCATCGGCGCGCTGGAGTTCTTCTACGACCAAGCGCCGGACTCCATGCGCAGCCTCGGCACTGCCATTTTCCTGAGCACCATCGGCATCGGCAACTTCCTCTCCAGCATGCTCCTCTCCAGCGTTGTCAAGGTCACTAGCTTGTGCGGCCAGAGCTGGATCGTCGATAACCTGAACCGCTGTCGCCTGGACTACTTCTACTGGCTTCTCGCAGGTCTCATGGCTGCCAATCTCTTCTTCTTCTTCAACTTAGCTAGATGGTACCAGTACAAACAAGTCACAAGCTTATAATCCAACCCAACTAGGTCGGCACCGCGCACATTTTCCCACTCCTCGGCGCCGAAATCCAACCTGCTCTCGATCTCACTCTCACTCTCACTCTCACATACACGCCAAGCATACGCAACCAGTTGTGTGTGTTAGTCGTCTCAGACACATTCTCATACTTCGATGAACACACTCTCTCATACTTCGATGTGCAGATGTGCCGATCTTCTCACACTTTTGGGTCAGTCTGTGTTTCTGTTTGTGAACTCCGGGAAAAACCTATACAACCCACACTGTTTACTGTAGATATTTGCAGGGTAACAGGGTATAGCAAGAGGTGTGAATAAGATTCATCTAGTTCGTGTGAGGAGTTTTTGTAGGTTTGTGAAAAAAAAGCATAAGAAACAACAGGAAAGGAGCGTGTGGAAGAGGGTGATTCATGTGGGGCTCATTCCTGCGTTCCACCCGGCTGGATTGTTGGTTTTGTAACCTGTACTTGTTTTTTCCTTTTTTTCTTTTTCTTCATTTTTGTTTTTATCTGCTTTTAATGATCTTTAGTTAACAAAAAACTTGGTGTTTCCATATGGTTTTTGTGGTGGCCGTGATTTGGTTGTGAGCGGGCGGGTCTGTGAGGATGGTTTGAAGCGTGAGTTGAGAATGATTGAACTGAAAATTAGGTGAAAGCATGATGATGTGTTCGTGTGTAGTTGGTGATTGTGAGTGAGTTAAAAATGAATTTAAAAAAATGATGCAGTCTTTGTGTTTGTTTCTCTCTGTTGTGATAAAAAAAAATATTATTTGATGAAGATTTTTTTTTTTTTAGAAGTTTTGTTCTTTAGGTTTAGTGTAAAGTAAGAAGTCATGAAATGAACCAATTCATTCTTTTATTACAAGTCTAAATATATTTGTTATACCTTGATTCTAGTAATTATCAAAAACATTTTAAAAAAATTGCTTTCTTATTTTTAATGGTAATTTTTTAGCTTTTTAAAAACATGTCTTCACAAATTTTACTAAAAACCACCTCTCAAAACAAGCCCAATAAAAATTCTAGAGGACAACATTGTTCATGCTATGTAGGAAAAAATATGTTCTAACTCATCTTTTATTTCTGATAACTTTTGGACTGATTTTCCTAGGTATAATGTCAATTCAACAAGGCTTCTTAATTTCAAGCAATCAAAAGATTTTAAAGTTGTGGCTTCTTACCAAGGTAAAGACCTCCTAAGAGGTCATGTCTTAAATTAAGTGCAGAACCATTTTATTTGTTTTGTTTATGAAAAAATTAAAAAAGATTATTTTATCAATACAATTGTAATAGAATTCTTTTTTTTTTGAAGATTTTTTTAAAGAAATAAACCTCTTCAAGTCTAATTAGATTATTATATTAATATGCTTATTTATATTATAATTATTTTTTTAGATTAAATAAAATCTAAATAAAATAAAATAAGTACAAAAATAAGTTTATTATTAAATAGAATTATGGACATATATTTTTAATTTGTTTTTGTAGTATTTTTTATTTTATTCTAAAATATTCTGAAAGCTTTTTATAATTTGAAAATAGAAATTTAACAAAGTTTTATTAAGCATTTTTTTAAAGGCTTATTTTCTTAGTAACTTGTAGCAAATTTTATTAACAAGCTTTTTAAAATAAAATTGTAAAAGTTTTTGTTTAGTAATTTAACTGGTGAATTAATTAAAGTTTGAACCAAAGTTTTTTTTAATCTTTTCAAAGTATATACAGAAACAAGATTTGTGATATCTTTAATTTTGTTACTTTGTTATTTTATGATTTTTTTATATGTTTGTTCTTTTCTTCTTTTTCTTGAGACTTAAAAAACTTTTTGGACCTTAGAAACAACCATTCAGTTATTTTATTATCTTTTGTTATTTTATTATCTCTTTTTAATTATTTTTGTACAAAGTTTTTATACTTATAATTAAAGTATTCAATTGTGCTCTTAGCAAATAAAGTGGAAATTAATGACTTGTGTCTTTCAATTTTGGGATTATACAACCAATTTATTAATATATAGTAAGATACATTTTGTTAGACAATTAAAATTTACATTGACTTAGTTATTTGTTTCTAAATTATTGTATGATACATAAATATTATTTTTTAAAATAATAAGATTAAAAAAGTAGAAAAATTGATAGATATTTTAACTTCTTAAGATTCAATAAATTTGAACTTATTTAATAGTATAGTACAATCTAATTCATATTCTATTCAATACTATATCAATGTTTTACTTTGTATAATCTAATTTATATCCAAAGGAGAATATATTTTGTAGAGATAATGTATAATTTTTATGATTTAACATTATATTTTTAGATTTAACATGATATTATACAAATTAGTTTTAGAGTTAAAAATATATCATAAAAATATCAGTGTCTGATAGAAAAAACTTAATCATCGAATAATCAATAATAATAGCCTAAAGCTCTAAAACAAACATGCACTATTAAAATTTTAAATTCCACCTGCACAAACCTCGAAGCATATCAAATGCACATCAAGGGGATCTGTGTACAGCCAAACACATTAAAATTGTGCAAAAAAGACTTCGTCAAACCCTCAAATTATCATTTGATATATTTAGTTGATCACCCCTTCATAAGCTGGTGAAACATCCTTCAACTTAAAAAAGGATTATGCTTACAAGTCTTGTGTCTCTTCACATTAACTGGGTCTCATGATATCTTTGAAATCCATAGAAAGGTAAAACTTCTATGCATTTTGCAACTGTGTCGAATGAACTACATCCAGCACACAAACACACATACACACACACTCGAGCTATGTGAACTCGGAAGCAAACTGGTTTTTTCACCCCAACTATGAAGAAAGATCAATAGCAGCAACCAAGACAAAGCAACAAACTAAGCAATGATGATGGAGAGTAAAGGCTACTCGTGTGGTTGTACCTCCAGATCTTCCCATTGCCTGAAAGAAAGATTTTATTGCGGCAGCCCCATCCAACATGAGCAGCAGCAGCAGCACAGGACCACAACAACGCAGCACCCAATTATCCAAGAGAGAATCCACCTCATCCCATGGCCAATGTGGGAGACCCCAACAGATTCTAAGAGTGCACCACTCTTTACCTCTCTCTCTTCAGCTTCGTCTTGAGTTTGGAGCTGTTATCAGTACCACGTCCAGTGTGTGTCTTCTCTTTTGCTCGAACCTATGCGATTGTTCTACATTAGTCCACCCTTCAAAAGTCACTCTCCATTTAGTCGATATATCAGATATGCCGATGTATGGAAAGAGTCGGCATAAGCTCACATTGCTACAAACAGCACAGATAGGAAGTTGATACATCAGGAGCACAAACACTGGACGTCCCCAGGTTTGGGTAGCTCACAGGCAACAGATATACTTTTACTCACATTTATTGGCGTATTTTCAGCTAAAGAGCACACTACAGGACCCTTAATATCTCTGGTGTCCCACCTGACTGCACCTCCAGGTGCCAAAGCCTTCTGACGTGTACACAAACTTCGACGATTTTATCTGGTCGGTAAAATATTGTACCCATGATAGGTTTCCTCTCTCCATATGGACTATGACAAGACTGTCTACCCAAAACAGGACACGCTAGAACGGTACTAGAATAGCAGCCGTTCATGCTTTGCTCCAGAGTGTGATTATTCACGTTTCTTAGACGGAAGCAATTTTCATGAGCTCGAATCTAGATGGAATCGTGTGAGGTACCGTGAAGAAGCGACGTCCCCAATGCTTGTCTATTGATTTCTCTCAACATTGTTTGTATTAAACATGAGCTTCCAGTAATTAGAACTCCTGGAGCACAAACACTAAGTGAAAAATCAGGGTTCATCTGAAGCGCAATCAACAGAGTCAGTAAGCCATTCCCTGTGCACCATGTTAAAAGGGGCAGCTTATGATGCCATCGAAGAAATTATTCAAGTCCAAATAAGACCACGATTACTTGGATACCAACACTGCACAGTAATTGATATGAAAAGTATACTGTTGTAGAGCCCTCCAAGTCAAGATGCATAGTTATCATCAAAATTTGACCCTCAGAATTTGGATAAACGTACGTTCAGCCTCCATGAAACTGCACCTTCCTATGTGGGGGCTCGGAAGCTCTCGCCCCCTCGGAAGCTACCGAAGTCAATAAATTTGCGCATTGACTCGGTCCTAACAGCTGGGTGCTTTTTGCGTCGATAAAAGTGCACAGCGCCTCCGACCAAAGCTAAAAGAGCAAATGCACCAGCGAGGGTGCCAGCAATGATCCAAATCTTCGTTTTGCTCGACAAGCCATTCGGGTTGGGTCCCATATATGTCTGCAAAAGCATTCGTATGAGAATATGCATACAAAGCGGGTAAACTAATAAGATTGGCTACCAAGTGAACTATCGACGGAGCTTGGTGAAGGTTTGATGGAATCGCCTTTTCTGAAGTTATCAGAATCAAGTTAGTTACAGTGCACATAGATATTATTGAAAGTGGAGCATACCGAATTCGGACCATATTCGCTACCAGGTGGTTTCAGCAGTTGCAACCCGACCAAGCTGCCGTTCATTATCTCACCCTTAACCTGCACATGATATATGACTTTACTTACAAGAGATCATTTCAACCAATTTGTTTCAAGAGTTAGGTGCAAATCTCTGAGCTAAGAAAAATACAACATCAAAGCGGCTTTGATAGGCACACCTCCCAGTACGCAGGTGTAAGCGACATGAGATCATAATGAGGAACCTGTGCCGCTACACTCCGACTTCCAGAGGCAGGGTCAAATGAGACTGTACCACTGCACCCCTCAAACTTTAGAATTCCAAGGCCGGAACTGTTGAGCGCTTGAAAAACTTTCTCTTTAGTGACAGATAAATTTGCCTTGATGAGATTATCGACAATGTGGAAGTAAGTTTGCACAGCGTCAATTAACTGAGGCACATAAGAACGGGTTCTATTCTTTCCTTCAGAGGGGAAACCAGGATATTTTTTGGATTTCCAGTAAGAATAAAACTTCTCACAAGCGGGGTTGTTGAGGTCACCACCTGAAACAGTAGTTAACATTATAAAGTCATGTTTTAACATTGGAATTTTTTTCTAAAATGGCAATATTCACGTCTTTGCTGTCGAACAGTAACACTCCTAGTCACGTTCGAAAAGGAAAAATTCTCTGGACTAGAACTATCTACAAACTGCATCTAAAAAACGTCTTTACTAGCCACTTTTGTTTGAGAACAAATCACTTCAAATGTCGATCAGTTAAGAAACCATAATTCAATGAATCCGAGATTTATGATCTTCGTGACATTCGATAATATATTTTTTCAAACCAGTCAATGGTTAAAATGGTTAAAAAGGAACTCAGTGTCTCAGACGAATTTTAGCTGACACGTACCAGGAGGAGATATTCCAATTTCTCCCTGCAAAGCGCTCACTAAGTTGGGATCTGCAATAGGCCATCGACATTTCCAATTTCAACGCAAGAAATGAAACGTAAAAATCCATATAAGTTTTACAGCTTGGTAAATACAGCCATTCGTCTACAGAAGTGTTTCAGGAAGAAAGAGCCACACCTGTAGATTTGTCTTGTGGATCAAATGCAGTAACTCCATCTGTCCCAAAGTACCAAAATGGCCATCTTATCCTATCCTGTTCCAGGAGAGGAAAGCAGGTTTTCAAACCCCAGATCGATCTCAAGGCAAGGATAAATTCCACAACATGAACACTGTAGTAAATCAATCTCGAATCTATTATTAGATGATAGACCTTTTTCGTACCAATTTATACGCAGCTTTCCAAATCTCATAGGCTTGAATGGGTTGCACGGCCATGACTACAAACTCGTCCTTTCCAACTTTATCAAGAACACCAGCAAGCTCAGTAATATCAAGAGTCGAATTAGCTCCTCTGTGAAGAAGGAAAGTATTTATGGTTGCTAAGTTACCTACCGCCTGCACAAAGTCAACAACATTCTGAATCACCCTAGTACTGCCCAGGGCCTAGTATGGTCACTAAGCACAGAGACCGAAGGCATACAAAGATAATAACACGGATGCACTTAACCCTGATAAAATGGGTAGATGACTAACTCATGTGCTTCTGCCTCCAGCATGAGGACGAGATGTAAAACAAACTAATGCACACATACAGTATAACATGTGGAGTAGTACTTACATCAACGATCTCTGAGCCCAAATTCATGCTGTAATACTGCTGAGTTGTCAACACCGTGAGACGTTTGATTTTCAATTGTGACACCTGAGACCAATCTCATGTTACGACCATATATTATAAGATAATAGGCTAGTCCAAACGAGAAGTCCAAACCATCGAAACATGAAGTATGAGACACTTACGCTGGCTGCGATGGCTGCTGCTTGATGCCTATCACTAAAACTGCATCAAGACAATACCAGTTGCATCAATACACCAAGCAATGCATCAACCGATTTACGCTTGGCCCAAGTTTATCCCATTGTGATAACAATATGAGGCTTCAGCTACTGAGTCCACTTGTCAGTGCACAGGAAATTGAAAGCTTGGTGGAAATCTTACACGGTGCGGAAAAATGTTGGAAAGTTCACTCGATTTGAGAGGCTTTCTGAAGTGGCAGCAAATGAGACAAGCGGATAATTCTGTTCCACAAAAACTCTACCAGCGGACATAGCTGCATCAGTACAAGCAGGGCCAACTGCACCAATCAAAGGTGGAACTGTAGTCGGCCGGAGAAGGGTCTCGGCAGCCTGCTGACCCAGTTGCCAGTCACATTCGGAGCTTTTCAACGTCGAGACCATTGTATAAGGTCTATTCTCCGCATTGAGAACTTCCATGGCCACTTGAAACGCTGAATTCCTGTCAAGACCGCCGAGTAGAGCAAAATTTTAATTCTTTACGGTATGAGAGGTGTGTAGAAAGGGGTACTGTCGAAAAGCTTTCCATAGGGATCATCGCTACAACAACCCTGAACACAAACATTAGTTAGAATTTCTTAGGTTACTATTTGTAATTCATGGACTTGAGCACAAGAGGCAGAACTCACCATTCAATGGCCAGGTTGGTGGGAATGATTGAATCTGGAGAAGGCGACAGAAAACCTATTCTGTAGGTTATGTTTTGAGGATCTTGTGCTATTACTTCTCTTAAGCACACGCATAAAACTATTACATGAAGAGCGGCCGCAAGTTTCCCATTTCTCGCCATCGCATCTACCCTTCAGAATGCTTCCCACGAAAACAACGATTCTGAAAGCAAGAATCTTCTTGTAGAGGTTTAAGAGAGCCCTAACATTGACTATTGTTAAGAGAGTAGCTGCGGAGGAAACTGAAAGAGCCGAACAGGTTGCTTAATTTGGATTTTTTTCTATCTACATCTCTGTGCAACTCAGTTCTTGAATCTGAAAAATGTGACCGGACAGCTGAACACTGTCAGAGCAGCGGCAAGAAAAGTCCTCCAGGTAATAAGAACATTTTCTAAGCGAGGTTCCTCAAGCAAAGGCAATGTGAGTGATAAGATACACTTGAGTAAGAAACAACTGCCTGCATGCTTTACAACCAAAACAACACAAGCTCAGAGAAGAGAGCCAGAGAAACTACAGACAATGAAGTCACAATCAAAACCAATCGAGAACGTAAAACCGGAAATTCCTAACAATGCGTTCAACCGCACAAGTCATGCTACTGATGCCGAAGATGATGAGCTGGACGAGCTCACATTTCGGCCACAAGTGTATAAGACACAAAAAAAAACTACATTCTTGAGAGCACAGTAAACATGGAACTCTACTCCGAAAGAACAAAACCACGTCGGAACTAAAGACGGCAATGCGCACAAGCTTGTTCACTTCAGCAAAGGCTCAAGCCTGCGTTTCCCTTCAAAACAATCAGGCAGAAATGTGCGGCGAAGAGGTTATAAGCTTCAGCATCATTCGATGGATTCAGTACCGAGTAATCAGGGAAGAGAATCGGTTGGGAAAAGTGCCAAGGCATTCTACTTTCACCCACACTGCGAGCCCCAACTACTAAGCTCCGATCACACGTGTGGACACTCTGCGATGCAAGGCAGCTGGGAAAGCTGAGAACAAATGTGGTGGGTGCGACCATTGTTTAGTAAGCGTTGCAAAAACGCATTTACCAAGATAATCTCAAACTTGTTTAGGGAAAACTACTCTCGGGGAGTTAACTGAGTGAGTCGAGAACAAGCAGGACTGAACCATGCATGTTGTTTAGAGCTAAACCTCGTTTAAAGTTGCGAATGGGGGTGACTGATTAACCCAAAAAAAAAAGGGATAAAAAAAATTAAAATTAAAATTAAAAAAAAAAGATCTGGTAGACCCAAGGAGATTTGAACTTTTCAAATATGTCTGACAGGCACAAGTAAATACATTTATCCTTGTTGGCAATTTGAGCGGCTCTGCGAGGAAGGAGAAACAGAACAAATGCCAAACCTACCCGAAAAGCACCAACATTCTGTCAATCATTTACCAAAGTTGATACATGTTTACTTGTGGGCTCATTCACTAGGTCTGGACGCCATTCGAAGTAGTATTGTTTTTACAAAATGCATTCGCCCGAATCCCGCTTTTCCAGCTGCAGCTCAACGGCGCGTCATCGACAACTCGTCTCACTCGTTTGCATCAAGCTCCAGCATCTCATTCAATTCTAATTTCACTTTATTCTTCCGGGACGAGGCCCCAAAATTTGTAATTTAATGGGAGGGCCATACGTGTACCCCCCAACCACAAACCTACCGTGGCAATTAAACTTGCCGTTGAATCTACTCACGCTCACGTGCATGTGCAGAGCCTCCTTCCTTTCACCGCACTAAACCCATATTGATGTTTCAAATTCTCATTGGTCGCTGGCCCCTGCGTTCCTGCCACCACTACTGCTGCTGCAGTGCTTCGTAACAGGACCCTAAAACACAGCAAGTGAATTCGACTCAAGTGAAACACTGTTTATTCCGCATGTTCGATGCAACAGTCAATGCATCGAAGCAGCATGGCTTCCAAGTGGCTCCACCTCCTCTATGGTTACTGCACTCTCGGTAATAGAATTGTGGGTATCAATGCACGGAGAGATTTACATGGTTTTTTACGACCGACCGAGTTTGTTTTTAGATAAGGATTCTGCACTGAGTTGTAAGATAGCAAATGACGAAATGTAATGCAGGAGGAACCCATTGATTAGGGAAAGGGTAGGTTAGTAATTAGCTTTCTTCAAAAGCTGCCCACCATTTTTCCTTTTGAGAGTAAGCAAGTTTTTCCCCTTCATGATGCCGCAGAGGATTCATTTGTGTTGTCCTGCCAAGACCGCAGTTGCCGACCGTCCCGCACAATGGTACGCCCTTAGAGCATCCCCATCCATGCTTCTGCGTCAAGGCCCTCCAAGCAGAGCTCGTAAGGACGGATTGTAGACCCATCAATTCAAGTCATTAACCTGTGTCAACACTCTTTTTCCCTTGACACAATCTCCATCCTCGAAGAAATCTCTTCCTTCAAGTCCGTGAAGATCGAGCAACAGGGGGATCAGAACTGTGCCCAGCATACATGAGAAATGGTCTCCTGAAACAGGATCCTGTTCCACAACAGAACTCGGTGGGCTACGGCTTGGAGGCTGAGCTGCGATTGGAGTGCCGTCGTACGACCAAGTTATGCTTCAGTAAACTCACCTCATATTCGTTCAAAAAAGGCTTATTGTCCACATTGGAATGCAGACACGATGAAACTGCGCACTGGTGTTTTCACATTCAACTCTGGAGGACTGAAGAAGCAAGACAGTTTATGAAGAGAGCCACAACTTGGAGATGAGACTTGTTCCTCGGTGAAAGAGGATGAAGTGTGTGACTTGAAGGAGAGCGCGACGGAGGATGATTAGACTCTTTGTACAATTAAACGGAGATGCAGTGATGCAACCAGTATGGGTGAAAGACATCAAGAAAAAAGTCTGAAGTGAACGAGGCAAACAAAACTGCAGGAACCCGTTGGCAAATGCTTCACCAATACCACTGGACCAAACAAAAAAATGACCGCGCCGGTATTCTTAGCCCTCTCTTTTCTCTGCTGATCACTGTGGAGTGAAATCTCATAAGCATCGAGAAGACCTTTGACAAAACCGAAAACTCAATCACTAGCAACCTGTAGCTACCAAACTAGACATCCTTCTGAAAGGCATAACGTGGCAAATGATCGAGCTGAGCACTTGTTCTTTTGAATAACCCGCTGTTGCGATTGCAGGTTGTGTGATAACCTCTGAAGCAATAAACCTAGGCAGGCAGGCATCCCCAAACAAAAAAAACTAACGAATGAAATAATAATTAAGTAATGTAATTACAGAGATGTTGAATTAACAGAGTACTCTCTGAACACGGCTCATGTTAAAATACCATTAATATGTGTAGAGAAATGCGAGGCAGAAGCAGTGGCTATTGTTAGGGTTGGTTGGTTCATCTCCGAAAGCGGTTTTGGTCAATGCAATACACTCCATGACAACAACTGGCGTAAAGTTCATACAGTTCGTCACATCTCTAATTACCCAGATCGAATCAGAGCTTGTCTTTGAAGATGAATCCACCTTCGTAAAGAAAATCCGCAGGATCACATGTAATACAAGCAAACTCGAGTTCGAGTCGAAATAACAAAAGGATCTGTGGACAAAACCTGCAATTCTGCTTGGTCTTTACCATGATCAAAAGGTAAGCTACTTCACAAATACAGCTTCCCTCAAACTTGCGTCTGTATATACATTGAGGTACACATAATGCAATATGGACATAGAAATGCATTTCAGGTACACAACTTGCCTCGATCCTTCACTAATTCGATTCATGTTGTATAGACTTGTTCTGCAAGCTTTGATACACAGATATCGCGTCTCTTTCTTGCTCAATGGCTTGTCCTCGGGGTTGATCTCCCTATCAATTGACATGCACTGGTTACTTTTTCCATCTTCGCCATTTTCCCTTTCCTTTTCTTCACTCTAAATTAATTAGTGTAGGGTCTTTTGGTTTTAAAATTTTGATTCAGTGAAGTATTGCCTACTTTTAGGTGTGTGTCAGAGTGTTTCACCACAGAATTCGCGGGTTGTTTATATGCGACTAGCCTTTAATGTTAGGGATATGTCTACAACTGGAGAAAATGGATCTTACAAAGAGCCTACTCATTATGACTATGATTTGGTAGCCATTATAGCTGGTGGTAGCGGTGTCCGGGAAGCCCGGTTTGCAGCTCAATTTGGAGGTAAACTCAGTCAATGAGATGTCAATTGCACCTATTTCTTCAGATGAAGCTGAATTGAATTACAGTAAGGTAAAGGGTAATCTACACAGAATAAATTGCTGCCCTATTAGTTGGTTTAAACGCTCTTTTCTAGTATGGTTGCTGCTGGAAGAGACTCTGTATCATGGAAAACAGCGACACAGCACAACACATGCACCATTCAATTTTAGAATTCGGATTTGCGCACCCTATACTCGAATCACACTGCAAAAGCTCACATCCAAACAATTCAAGACTGCAGTGCAGAACATTCACGAGCTGAAGGTATACACAGCCAATAATTGCCGCAAAAGTTCGTGCAGACAGATGTATGAACGTATTGGTGACGTCCCAGAATAAGATCTTGCACAGCTCAACCATGCACGCACGTTGCCCCGACGCACTCACTGGTTCCAACCGCGATTGCCGTTTCACTCCTCTGCCAAAAGCGCGCCGACCTAAAACTCTGCACCACGTTAAATTCCACCTCATTCCTGGTCCATTCCCCTAACTCTCCACTCCCCAATTCTCCAGGAGCATCCCCATCCATCCCTACAATTTACACTGTAAAAATTCCATGACTCCATCCACAACATCAAAGCCTCAAACAAAACCCGAGCCAGAATTCGTCTACCTTACTAACCAATCTCCAAGTCCCCTCAAAAAATATATATATCAAAAAAACGGAAAGCTCTCCGCCGATCGAACTGAAAAAAAGCATTGAGAAGCGGGATCGAGAGCGAGTTCGAAACGATTACCTGGCCCGGAAACAACGAGCAACTCGCAGACGAGGTGCGAGACGGGACACGACTCAGCGAACGAAGCTCCGCAAACCTGCCAGTGGGAACCCAAACCCGTGGAGAAGACGAGTGCCCGTAAACCGTGGAGTCCGTAACCAATGCTGACCTGTCAAAGTCCGAGGCCCACAAAATCTGAACACGTCATCCGTCTCCTTTAAAAAAGATGGGGCTAGTCGCTTTAGCAAACTCAATGCCGCCCAAGCCTCCAAAGTTCCGCGGGATCGGATCTGACGACGTCCCGCGAGGGGCATGTGTCAGGTTCGTCGGCCGGGTAGGTGCTCCGGAAATCCCTTGTCTCGCGTGGAGCGGTCGTGGGGCCGGTCCCACTGGTAGCTACATCGGGAGTCCCTAGAGTGGCTGCCTTTTGGTCCCACCTTGAAGCAAAGCATGGTCGGCTTCTTCGGTCAGATGAGAGCTGCAGGCCCTCTCTAGCTTCAAGAGTTGTGTGGGTTGTCTTCACTTGCATGCACACAGTGGCCTTGGTACGGCGACCAGTGAACAATGCCGTTAAGCAAACCCATCACCGACCTTTTGGACTGCTTGGACAATCGACACCCCCCCTGGTTTGGTCGGCAGGTTATGACAGTAGTATTTATTATGCACCATAAGAAAAGAACTCCGATATCTAGGAAAAGGAAAACAACAGCAACTGCTTACTCCTCTCTCTCTCACACCTGGACTCGGTCAAATTCTTCTAGAATCCAGCAGAAAATTCTCAACTCATCGTCGAATTACGATCCTCCACATGGTGAGTTTGTCATGGCATGCAGCTCTGTGATATGCGAGCAGCCTATTCTATTCTGAGCGAATGTTTCCATGAGAGTGTGCGCGGAGACAGCAGATGATGTAACCCACTGTGGGTCACTGCACTGCAGATTCACATTATCTGAAGTGGTAACGAGCAAAGGCTGGATAGCTCTCATCGCAACAGCGGGGGGGGGGAGGGAGGGTGTGTGTGGTTTTCGGGTTGTGAAAGACTGGTTGGTGGATGTGTAGTTGAGGAAATGAGTTACTTACACTGCCTGCCTTGGAAATGGAGTGACCAGGCCAAGGATATTGTGAATTAGCTGGGTAATCCTGGACACGCATGGCTACTTACCATTTTTAAAACGACGACGTAAGCTGTGCATGGTTGAAGTCAACGTGGAAAGCGAAGTTAGTTATGGTGTGATAGGAACTGTGTTTTTGAAGAGGTCTATCCTAATCTTTTTGGGAGTCTCAACTCATATCATAAACCGGGCTCCCATCAATCACCCCCTAGCTGAACCGAATTCACCTGCGTGCTTTAAAAACCATCCCCTCACTCCAGCTCGAAACCAAACTTGCCAGTTGCTGGTTTTAATTCGTCCCTCGGGACGGCATATGCGTCGACGAGACGGGGGATTGGAGTGAGGATTGGTGTCGTAGTCGTCATTGCAATCACTTGTCTGTTTCTGCTGCTTCCTGTCCACGTCTTGTGTGATCATTCCAGAGACTTTGGATAACTTAGATTCCCTTGGTAAGTCGCTGGTGAGAGTCTGTCTGTAAGGTAGGAAAGTCGCAATCGTTGTTAAGCTTGCTGCTGTGTGGTAGTAGTCTGGTGTAGACAATTAGTTTCCTGCATAGAGCCGCCTGGGGCATTAATTGCTGCTTGTTACGAATCCTAGTCCTTCAAGAAGAAAAGGAAGAAGTGGAGGTGTTTGTATTTTTTCGATTAGCTTTAGCTTTTGTGGTTTTTTCGTTGGTGGAGTGTGGTTATTAATAGCCGCAGCATTAAAAGGCAATTTGATCGCACAAGAATAAAGATGACGAGAGGAAACCAGCGGGAGAGGGACCGGGAGAGGGCTGCAGCAAGAGCCAAGCAGACTAAACAGCGAGACGACGGATTGACACCTGATCAGCGTCGCGAGCGCGACGCTAAAGCCCTGCAGGAAAAAACGGCAAGGAAGATGGGAGAGCAAGGAGGGACGAGTTCTGGTCAATCATCTTCATCATCGTCATCACAAACCTCTAAGAAATGATTATCAACTTGAAAGAGTCAGCAAGGAATGTCACCAACACAGTTCGCTTGAGTACCTTCTAATTTTTCCTCGTGCGATGCATGTCAAGTAGAGTTAGTATCCCCATGCTTGCAGGTTTGACGACTTCGTGTAGTGTAGATCCTGTAGAATATGATCGATTGACTTCTAGTACCTGGTTGTCTCTCGGAGGAGTGGATGACAGTTCTGCACTAATTTTAAAGTGTACAACCTTTTAGTAACTTTTGCCTCCATCGCACTAGGGGTGTGATACTCTTCCGCTGTGCTCGTTCTGTTCTGTGACATTCTGCAATAAATGCTTTCACCGTCTCTCCACTGGGTGCCTTTAAAGCCTGCCATGATTCACAACATAGATGTTCTCTATGTCATGACAATCATCTCATGAATAACGCAATTCGTGGAAAAGCTTCGATCCCGTTACTCGTGCACTCAGGATATGAATACAGCTCAGTGACATTCACTTCCAGCAGATCATCATATAATTAAAGCCATGGCAAGACACCATGATGTGTGAAAGGTGTTTGAGGAGTAGTGTTGCAACTGCAGCACCGCACTTGGGCTATACCACTTCGCTCTGGCAATAAGGGCCATTGCAGGATCTAACAACCTCTTCACGATCCAATGGAGACCAAATCCATCGATCCGCAGCACCCAAACACTTCGAACCAGCCTTTCTCCCAATCGTCATAAACAATGCACAAAACCATGTCGCAAACCAACTTCATCTCCAGCATTCTGACATCGATTCTGGCTTCAAAACTACTGAACGATCCCCATTAGACAAACATGAGGTTGCTGAGTTAGTTGATGCACCAGTGGACTGAAGCAGCTTCTGTTGGTGCTGTGCTCACTACCCATTCAAGCAATACATAATAGATCGATTCTGTGCAGAATTAATGAGCTCATTACAACCGAAAACCTCAAATTCGGCAACACTATTCTATCTGAACATCTTGTGGGTTGTGTATGAGATCTGTGGGCACATCTACAGCGGCGAGAATGGCATTGTAATCTGCAGCACATTGCCATCACTGCAAAATATTATTGTGAAATAAATGATAAAGTTTATCTTGGTTTTTGAATCACATACCAATATTTGCTTTCATTTTATGTTTGTTGTAGTGTTGGAAGCTTGAAAAGATTACTATTAATGTTATGATGTTGAAAATGAGGAGAATGTGGGTGGTGTGAATGATTGATTACAAGAATTTTAAAAATGAATATAAATACTATTCAAAAACCTATGTGCTAACTGATTTTCTCTATTCAATAATGAGAATTCAGTTAAGTTACAGTCAAAGATGAGACGAGGAATAGTCTATCATATATATATATATATATATATATATGATACTTTCAATTCTTTAAAGGTTAAAATACCTTGGACTTGAAACTTCATAAGATTACACTCAAATCAATCAGTGTACACACAAAAAGTAAGTGCATGCACTGTTTATTATTATTTGCATGCACATTCAAAAAGAATTTAACATTAGATTTTTTTTTATTCTTTTGGTTATAAGAATATGGTAATGATGAAAAGAGTAAAAACTGGTTTTCTCATTTTACACTCTATCTTATATTTACTGATATTACACATATTAAACAATCATATATCTGATTAATATTTGTAAAAATTATACTAATCATATAAAGTTTGTAACAATTTCTTATAGATATACACAAATAACATAATCAATAAGTGGAAAATCAATGGTCGCAATAAAAATGGGATGCAAATAATAACCAAAAATATCCACAAATGTTTCTAAGTAAACCTTCTTTAAAAATTTCAATAATGAAACTGTTTTTATTCTTTGTATTCAAAAATGATTAATTTTACTGCTAAACAAATTACATGGTTGAGCTTCAAATGTTATCTTCAAAAATTGCTTCCATAAGCATGTGTGTTAATATTTTGTCCTACATATTAGATATCCCTTGTACAAAACTGCTGCTGTAGTTGATTTCTCTACCACAACCATGCAAATAATTGATCCAACAAAATTGTATTAATCCAAATGACGCATTTAACTGTAGTACAACTCTCTTTTTTATGATTATGTATGTTACACTAATGATGTAATGTAGAGACATTGCACCTTTTTACTTTTCCACAAAACCTATGAATAGTAACAATGACAATAATAGGGCAATGTCGTTTTAAGAATCTTTTAGAAAATGTGTTTCTAAGTAGTAATCCAAGAAGTCATTTACAAGATAAGGTGTCTCCAATCTCAAGGAATAAATAATTAAATAATTAAATAATCTATAAACAAAAATGAAAACCAAATCTCCCTTTCATCTTGTCCCCATGACTCGTCATCCTCTATTTGCAAACAACCCATATTTTAAATCACTGATTTTTTATTATTATTATTTTATTTCTTGTGTTTCGGATTGCTTTTTTGTCCTATGTGAGACAGTTGTGCGTGGATTTCAAGGAAGCTTCGTGATGTCGTTGGGAAACGAGAAGATTGGATGAGTATGATCTGCTTTGTAAAAGGTGCCGTCAGAGAAAGATAGTGGGAAGGAAAAGGAAAAACGAATAAAAAGGGAGGGAAGGGAGTAGAAAGATGGCGACCAGAGAAAGATAAAGATGGGGAAAATCCCAGTTCATATTGAACGGCCTATCATCTTCGACCACGTGTGCTTCTTTGATTGGTGATGCCGAGTGTTGGCCTTACACGTCCTTCTTTTAGTAATCTTTTTATTAATTGCTTGCTTTCTTTTTCCTTTCTTTTCTTCTTCATTTTGAGGCTTCAAAATTAGGATAATTTTCACTGCATTTTTTTTAGTTACTCATGATGTTGTGCAGATGTTATTATAACTGCAGGTCAAATAAGCACTACAATTTTTCACATAAGTATACTAGAAAATGAACAACCATACATGAAAAAGAAAGAAATAAAGAAAGAAATGTTATTAATTAATCTGCCTACATTCAGTAATAATTAATTCTTGAAAAAAACTGCTTCACAACAAATAATTTTTTCTTGTATATTTTATTTCAAATATCATTTAAGATATTTTCATATTTTTTGAATTGTACACATTTATTTTTTTAAATTATGTATCTGAAGACACATTTTTATCTTTCCAATGTGTTATATCATATTTTTGTTTTTTTAATATTATTTTCTAAGAGATTTTTAATAGAAAAAAATACTATGTATGTATGTATGTATGTATTTATTTATTTATTTTTATATCTGTATAAATTTTGTATAGATTAAATATAAATTAAATACCGTTTATATCTATAATAAATTTGTATAAATTTAATATAAGTTAACCATAAAAGCAGACATGTTTAAGTAAAGTAACTAATAACAAAGTTTATTCAATTAAATATCTTCAAAAAAACGACTTTAAATACAAAAAAAATCCTTCATTTTTATTTTATTTTTTATTTTTTAATAATTAATTGGCCTGGAAAAAACCATCACTATTTTAAAATATCCACTTCAATAGTATTGATAAGTATATTATTATAAATGTATCCCTAGTTAACTTACTTAGGAATATAAATTGATTTTGGTAGTGTTTTCACCATAACACCAATATTTTTGTAAGATTGTTTTAGCTTTGCAATCAATATTTTGAAGCTACTAATCTTATCAATTAGAAAGGTGCCTCATACTTTATTTTGTTCCATAGTTACAAAAGAAGCAAAACTAACTTACTCTAGTCTTTGTGTATGTCAATTATGTAACTATAATTTACTTGCAATATATTTTAGGTGAATTTTCTTCAATTTAATCTAACAATTACTAAAAGTTGTCACTATTAGATTAAACACAAATTCAATTTGGTTGAATGTGCTACACTTTTCCAACTTATACTTCATTATTTTTATTACAATCTTCACTTTAAGTATAATAAATTTGGTATTGGTAGCTCATATGATGGTATTTTTATTTAGTCTATTTAGTTATTAATACATTAATACTTTTATGGGCAAAAAAAATATACAACTAATTATTGATAAATATTGTGCAAGTGTATGCAACGTCAAAATATTTTTAAACGATTTAATAATACACTTATGTATATTGCTTTAAAACATCAAGTCAATTTGTATAATTGTTTTAGTTGTAAAAGATGTTAATCACATCCTTGAACTTAGAACAACTTTCAATCATAAAGAATATTAATTTCTATTCAATTATATGTTAAAGCTTGGTATGCATAGATAACATAGAATTATACCTAACATAATTACAAAATCAACAAACTTGTCTTACATTACAATAAATTATAAATTATTTTAAATAATTTTTAAAGCATTATACCTTCTTCTTTATTATGTTTGTTACACCTACAATACCACAATTAAAATTGCAACATATATATTAAATATAATAAAATTTCTAAAGTTAGCAATCAATTTAATATTTATAATTTTTTTAAGCGTAGAGCTTAGAAACTAGCATCTCTTAGTTGATGTTAGATATATTTTTAAAAATCTTGATGTACAAATTGAACTCTTTCAAAATATTAACAATGGCTTTTGTAATAGTAGAATAATTGAAAGAAAATAGGAAATATTTGAATTCAATTACATTATTATTTGATATCTATTTATTATCAATTAAATATAATTAAGATATATAAATTTAAAAAAAATTGTGTCATTTGTATGTATTTATCTTCTACAACAAATATTAATATCAACAAAAAAAGACAATAGATAATACAAGTTCAACTACCTATAAAACTTTGCAAATACATTGTTGTTATTAAAATATATCAATATAAACTTTGCAAATACATTGTTGTTGCATTAACTAAAGTATGAATTGAAACTTTTATCTTATATTCCTATAAAGGTTTATAAATGATTTCTAAATATTAATTTAAGATTTTTTTATTGTATAGTTATTATAAAAACTTATAGACTTATTGTTAAGCCATTCTAAGTATATAACCTATTGTTTCTCCTTAGAATTTTTTACAATTTTTTAAAATTCTATACCTATAATAAAAATGTTAATGTCTTGTGTTTGTATCTCATTTCTAAGATCTTACAACCATTAGTCAATGAATGTAATTGCAATTTACTTGGCTCAAATAAAATGGTATGGCTTAGATAATATGGTTCTTCTATTCTTTTATATTTTTATATCATCTTTTATTAACAAGATCTCTACATTGTTTTGAAAAGATGCCAAAACATTCATTGTACAACATGCTACAAAATTATATAAATATGGCATTGTTGGCTTTTGAATTTTATATGGATTATTGGCAAGGATGAGAGGCACTATTAATTAATTGATATGGTAATGAAACTTGTAGATGCCTTAATGTTGCTAGAAACATAAATCAAATTAATAAAAGATTTTAGTAAATTTATTAACCAATGGTTTAGACTAGACTTTAAATAATCTTAATGACATAAATCCATTTTTCACTCTTATTTACATAGATATGGTTTAAATTATATTATAAAAAATTGATAATTATAATTATAATAAGTTGTTTGAAGAAAATCACATCTCTATTCATTTATCATATCACAAATTTGGCAATCTTATATTATTGAACTTGAAGATAATTTATGCTGAAATAGTGTATTTCTTCTACATTTGAATATAAGTTTTATTCACAAAAAATATGATAAAATATAATCAAAAAAATTCCAATTCAAAAACATGTACTAACTTCACTTAATGCTCTAATTGATAGATTTTAAAAAAAGAAAAGAAAAGAAAAGAAAAGATGTTTACCAATTAAAAAAAAATTGTTTGTATGCTTTATTTATTTCTTACATGTGATTCTTATTAATTAATTAATTGATTTGAACCCAACACTTTTTTATGCATCCAATATTTCCTTGATTGTAAATGACATCTATAGCCGGCCATGAGTATAGTTCGCCTCCCACTTGCGGCGCACATCACCATGCTTGAGACCCTATAGCCGCACGAAGCGCAAGGCGACACCAACGGCGCGGTACGCGGCGTAGAAGGCAGGCGTAGTACGAAAGAAAGAAAGGCGTAAAGAAAAAAGAAAAGGACAATCCAAAGGAATGGCTTCTGTTGTAGCCGAACGAGAAAAGAAAAAGTACAAAAAGGGTGGATGAGACGATAAGGTCAAAGACAACAGACGTTCCGGGGGTAAACGAACGAGCCAATTTATCGGTGGGGTTGGACTGAGTCCTCGGCATCAACGAACTGCCCACCAAGGGCGAGTCAATAGATTCCCCAGAAACCCTAATTCCGGAGCCGTCTGGGAGTGGGCGGTCGCCCAGTCTGGTCGTTGTCGCCACGCAATTGACCGCCGCTCATTTGCCATCGTGCGTCCTGGTTCACGAGGAGGGAGAGAGCGCCCTCACCCCACCCATAGAATCCCCTGAACCCACCTTCTGTGGTGGAACATATTGCGTGCATCTTGGAAGAGTGGTGGGTTTGAAAACCGGGGTAGTGTGTGGGGCGACAGAGGGATTACCCATGACGAGAGGTAATCAGAGGGAGAAAGACCGCGAGAGGGCTGCCGCGAGGGCCAAGGGAGCCAAGGGGAAAGACGATGGGCTCACTCCCGAGCAGCGCCGTGAGCGCGACGCCAAAGCTTTGCAAGAGAAGCTGGCGAAGAAGGCAGAGAAAGCGCCTGCATCCTCATCGTCTGCTGCGAAGAAATGATGCAGCTTGCCTTTGACTGCCGTGGTGTGATCCCACTTTTACTCGCCCTTCCATGGTTTATCTGCTCCCCTGTTGTTATTATTTTTTAAAAACATACTTGTGTAATCTCGAAATTACCCTCTTAGAATGCTGCACAATTTCGAGACACGTGCCTAGTCGGCAGAGTTCTGTGCAGCGAGTTAGGGTGGATTTGTTGATCCGGGAACGAATGAGCTTCACAAGGCTTACATGGAAGCGTCGAGGCCTATTAGTTTTGAGGCTGAGAGCCGCATGGCAGTATATGCATCTAAATGCTAAGCATTGTATTTGAAACTTCATTTATTGATCAGTTCGTGACTGTGTCTCCCTGCCACTTCCAGCTATCGCACAGAATCCAAAAGTTTAACAAACGTAGAACTGATTCAAATTTTCAATTAAATAGCCCATGGTGATGTCTGCCATTCCACATCAGCCGTTAATTTTAAGCCAGATGAACATGATATTTCCACATTTTGGAAGTGTTGTTGCCGATTTATTCTCGCAGTCATTCATGTTGTGCTGGCGTAGGCATCTGATTACAGCGATTGCTTTGGTTTTTAAACATCGTTGAGGATCCCTTTCGCATAAAACTAGCAGTTCCATAACTTTTTTTTGTGGTCAATGTCAAGGCATTGTTGTCATCTAAACTTCAGTCGAGGTGAATTACATCTTTGCTATTAAAGGATTTTGCGTATTCAGGGGAAGTCTGCATTCAGAATGCTGATCTTGGGCTTCTAATGACAGTAGTCCATGAAAACGTTTATTCAACTGCTCAAAACCTCGTTTTCTGTAGGGAATTCTCAAGGTTGGCATATGGCATTATGTCAAGGCCCTGATCATCTGCATACGATCAACGTTGAAGTGCAATTCACGATGAGCTCTTGCGTGCAAGCCTCGATGAAACCTGTGCTGCGTACACCTAGAAGTATTAACCTGTATCAATGTTATCATGTAATATCTCTGTTCTGATGTTGCGACTTTAGAGCAATTATTGGACCCATTACTATTGTTTGGAGTGTCGTGGTATTTTTGCGGCATTCTCTCGAACCAGGTTTTGTTCACTACTCAAATGATTTGCCACTGAAGAAATTGGAGTTACGGTTGCAGCTTGCAGATTGTGAACTAATCTCGCCACTGTACTCGAAATGTTTTCCTTGTCTCTTCGAGAGGGAATCATCACGATGCTGTTTACATTCCACTCTTTTTATTCTTTTAAGGTCTCACATGACTTACTAGATCTTCGCTGCTGGTACTTGCACTGTTCAAAATTCAAACATCAGTGACGAGAACCTATTGTTTGTTATCAGATTTTCGCTTCATGATGGTGCTCACCAAGTCTCTCTAATTTGCAATCGGATTGGAGTTGCTCAATTGGATGCTGGAATGGATGTTTCCTTATTTACACCAGTTTTGTCTCGGGCTTTGAATAGTGTGTGCTTAAGTATGCCCATTTGAAATTCTATGCTCGGAACTACCCTTTGTATCCACACAAATGCTTATTTTCGTTTGACCATGAAAACGGTGATAGTTTTTCAGCACAGGATGCTTCTGGAAACAAAGCAGTGTGCCTTGACATACTCTTCATTCTCCAACTTCAGGAGACAACAATCTGTCTAGCAGACTCGTGTAGTGGTGTTCCTAGCTTACATCAATACAGACCTGTGTGCCGTGTAACTATCCTCGAACCTGATCTGGCGAAAGAATCACCAAGATTGACAATGAGGTTGAGTTTCAGCAGCTTTCTTTCACAAATGTAACAGTGCAAATCTGAAAACCAAAAGATGCAGGAAGCGAGGTTACTGTACCAGAGCAGGTATTTCCGAGCATAGAATTGGGTCCATAAGAAACAACACAGGCTCACTCACTCAGCCACCATTTTCACAATTTCAGTACTGCCTATTGTATATAGAACAGTCTGCAGCACCACCGAAGTAGATACAGCTGATTGGATCATAGTGATTCAGCTTCAAACTCAACCTACAAATGTCGTCACATTTGCACCCACCTAGGTCTTCGTAGCCAATCCATCAGCAGCAATTAATTAAAGGTTGATGAATCTAAAGAATAAGACATTGTTATGAGTAATATTGGGTTGAGCAATTAGACATTAAATTGCATATACAGAAAAATATTTACTCCATAGGATTGTTTTACTACAATTTAATCAAATCCACATACAATTGTAAATCTCTCAAACTATGCACTAGAGTTGTTAAACCACTTTAAAATTGTTAAAAGGATGCTCTAATTGTTCACCAAAAAGGGCAGGCATTAGGCCACAAGGATAATTTTAATCAAAGAGCAATTTTGTTGTGTTACATCTATATCAAGCAAACATATTGGTTATTATTATATATAATACTAGTAAATTTGTATTTTTTTTAAACATTCCAATTTTATGCTATTATAAGTGCATATAAATTTTAAAATAAAATATAGATATTTTAAAAAAAATACTATTATTTTCAATTTGAAGATGACAAACATATTTGCCAATAATATCCTAGTTATTACAGATTTATTTGTAGGTTTTATTAATTTTTAATTGGTGTTTTCTTTTATCCTTTAATTTTGTGCATTGCACTTTTTGAATGCATATTATTTAAAGTATTCAAATCTTATTTCTATATAATAATAAGATCATCTTGAAAAGTTCTACTTTACATTCTTTTAGTAGGCATAGTAGTAAGAAAATTATATTATTAGTTGTTTGCATTTTAAGTATTATAATTATGTAAAGCTTAAAGCAATGCTTTGTTTTTTTTAATACCAACTATATTAGGCAACAAATATGTCATAAATTTTATTCTAGATTGTTCAAGCACATTTTCATATGAGTAGTCCAAAATTATTTAAGATATAAGTAGTTGATTATTTTTAATTAATATATATAATACTTTCTTTATATTAATAGTATCTATTGTTCTTTACATTATTAGTTATTTAATTTAAAAATTACACCAAAGATAAATTACATACATAATTAATTAGAATATAAATATTTTAAAATAATTAAATGTAAAGTTTGATTACATAGCTAATATAATATAAAAGAAAAGAAATATCTTTATAAATTAGCAAATCTTTAAATTATTAATTTTAAAAAATAAGATTAGCTATTAATTAATTATTTTATTTTTCTTTTTCTTTGTTTGTCTAATACAAAGTAAAATGCCAAAAAAGTTATAATTGCAAAAATCAATTAAAACACCTACTTCATCTGAGTTTTTTTGTTATATAACTTTCAAATGTAAATTTTTTGTAGGAATATAAATGAGGGTTGTATTTTTGCTCTAAGATTTTTTTTTTTGCACTAATATGTTGATAAAACCTAAAACTTAGTGCAAAAAAGAATGTGTTATATTGAAATAAAAATTTGTTAAAAAATATTATATCCTTAAAAGAAACATTTGAGACAATCTTATAATCTTTTCAAGGACAAGTAATTAAATATTGTAATGGTTATAGCACTAAATTTGGATTCTGCATTATAAGAATAAATAAATCCAAACTGTTTGTATATTTGACTGTTTATTGTATTGTAAATCTAAATTAATTAAAGTAATTAAAATACTTATTATTTATTGTTAAAGATTAGTACTAAAAATATTTCAAAATTTAAAGTTTTGAATTATACTAAGAAAACATTTTATCACATTAATTTTTGAGGATTTCATATATTCAAAACACATAACTTCCACAATAACTTTAAAATTGATTTTATTTTGTATTACAATTTGTATTATTATTCTTAAATTTTTTAAAGTTTTTGCAATGTACAATATAATAATATTACAAAAATGTAATCAAAATATTTTGGTAGGTTTATTATCAATCATGTAACAAAATAATTTGTTATTATTAAATTGGATATTAATAATTGTCAAATAACATATTTCAAATTATCAAAATAATAATAAGTATTATTCAACAGATTTATAATTCAGATTTTTATTTACAACTTTATTTATATTCTAGAGATATTTTTCTTATTCTTTATTTTTCATAATTATTTCTTATCTTGTCTTAAAAAAATTTACATGTTCTATAAAAGATTAGAGAGCACAATATATTTTTTACAATGTAGTTAATTTGATTGTATAGAAATGAGCACAACTTTGAGTATTATTTTGAATATAGGCTACATGGTTGTCATTTAATATTTAAATTAAAAAACATGATACTTATAATAAAACATTTAAGTAAATTAAATATAGTAAATATTTTAAGAACCAACCACAAAATTTCTCATCTTTGTTATACATTTT
Source organism: Physcomitrellopsis africana (assembly GCA_036785485.1). NCBI lineage: Eukaryota > Viridiplantae > Streptophyta > Bryopsida > Funariales > Funariaceae > Physcomitrellopsis > Physcomitrellopsis africana. Next base: position 60,176 of record JAWRVF010000823.1, read on the forward strand.
TTATAAACCATGTTTTATCTTTTAATCAAGTTTTCTTTTTTTTAAAAATAATTTTGCAATCTCTTGAAATAAATTTTCTAGTTAGATGGGGTACTTTTCTTTCTTAAGAATCTAAAGGTGATGAAGCATACTGTAATCATGTTGCATAAGTGTAAATTTATCTCATCATATTGTGCATTGATTGTTTGATTTACTTATTTTTTCTACTTTTTTCTTAACCTATAATTTGCTTGTTCTTCTACTCTTTGTTAGAGTGAATTGTGTCGTTTTGTATTTTACAAATTTTTTTTAATTTGTTTTTTGGCATTCACAAAGAGGATACGAACCGTGTTATACACTTGCTTCCATTGCTCGTAAAGACATCCTCCACGACTGTGAGCTAACAATGAAAGTCGGCCACAGCAAGAACGTAGTGAAATTGGTCGGGACTTTCTAGCAACTTTCACAACTGCAACCCAACCAGTGCTCGCTGCTCCGTGTTTCTGCAGCAGCACGCAAACCGCAAGTAGTTCTGAACATTAGCGATAAACTGCTGTGTCTGTAGCACTCTTCATGTACAGGCAGTGGACACTCCATGGTGGAATTCTGGAGCTCGACGCGGAATGGTTCGCCGCCGGTCGTGCATCCTATCCTGTATCGAAGTAGGAGAATAATCGAAGGTTGGGCCAGGACAGGACGTTAAACGGTCACGGACCCTTCGATAGAAGAGTTCTGATACGAGGTTTCAGAACTCGAAGCAAAACGAGGGATGACGTTAGATTAACAAGTACCGAATTCCTGTTGCAAGAATCTCGTGACTGTGCCGCAGCATCACTGGTGGGTGCGGGGAGGGGGGTTAATATCTCATCACTGTCTGCTTCCGCGGTTGGAAACTTTACTCGAAGTGCAGCCGCTCGTTCTCCAAGTGCCTTGCTGGTATATCACATCTCAAGAGTGCTGACGTCCAGTCCACGTCATTCGTATTGAATTCTTCGCTTGGCAAGCAATCAATGTGCTCAGCCTCGATACCATTCTTCGACGGTAAACTCTGTGCCACATCTGTTTCTTGCACTGAAAGGCTCTGCATCAGTTGAGGGCCTGGGACAGCGTTGTGTCCATGGTAACGCACATCCTTCTTGTTGCTAGAGACCGGAAGCTGGAGGACGGCGGCCATTGGAATCTGAGAAGATTCTGGACGAATATCTCGTCAATGATTTTACAACTGTCGTGTGAAAGTGTGAAACAATGTCCAAATATATTGGTCGGATGGAGCCTCAGACTATATAGCCAGACGAGCACCTGAAACAGCGAATGGTTTTCATCCCCTCGCCTTTCCATAAATTACCTGAGTATGCGTGGTTAAACTCCCTTGTTGACGCAGAAATATTTTCCACTTCTAGACTCAGATTCTGAGAATACAACAGCAAAGTGCAAAGAGAAGGTACTGCCGGCTTAAGGATGCGGGAGGTATCCGGCAGCGCAGAAAAATGGGCTTGCAACTGGAATAACACTAGTGTCACAGAACCACCAAATCAAATATCAAAGATGATCACTATCTTCACGATAATAAACGAAGGCACCTCCAATCAAAGAGCCTGTGTCAGAGATGATTCGGCAGGTACATGCGTGGACTATAAGTGCATTTTATAATAGACATCCCCTCGGAAGTTGAGGAGACCCAAGTCAGGTCATTGCCGATGTAGGTTTCTTGGTGATAAGAGCACTAGACTCCCTATTTGCCAAGAGCTTGTTGGGCCGCTGTCTCTTAAGTTGTGGCCTCAGGAGTCCCTTCTGAAGTTGCGTTTTAATTGCCTTTTCCTGTTGACATCACATTGAAGGTGAGAACCTTACGAATTCTCTTTCTTCTCTTTAGCTCTTAAGCGTAAAAAATGAGGTCTAATTTGAACATTATGATAAACTAGAGCTGCCAGTGTCCCCTACCTAATGAAGAAGACACTTTCAATATCTTCTAATTCTTTTCGAAGTGTCGAGCATTGAAGAATGTACAAGATCCAAATGAAGCCTTTACCTCCATGTCGGAATAAACATGAATTTATACTTGCAGTTTACGTAAGCCAGAAAGAACAAGTAGCTCACCATGAAATGACAACTTTCCTCGAACTTTTCCAAAAAACCACTAACCCATCGATCCGCATTCTCAACCCATGCACCCTTCTGAAGACCCGCTCTTCTTGCAACTATGTCCAGCTGCAACAATCATGAAAATTAGATAACGAACTCAAAAGAAGAAGCCTAAGATGGGAACGACACTGAACAGAATGATTCTCGCCGATTTATCATACAACGCACCTTTCGCCCAACACGGTCTTGCTGTTCCTTAACTTTCTGCTTCAATTTACTTATGCCCATGTTCACTCTAAGCTGCTTCTCCTGCAATTGCCACCAAATCCGGGTTTCAGAATTCAGTGGCTCAAACAATCATACCCGAAAACAAGAGTTTGAATTCTACACTGTACTATGTCTAATTGAATGATGCATTCTCTTTACAGGGACGATATGCTAAGGAATATACATAGTGTTCAGAAGCTGAGCACACAAGTGCAGGATTCTAACCTTCACATAGCTGACACCAAGCTCCTTACGAGTGTAACCACGTGCCAAATTACGCATCACATACTCGTTATAATCCTTGATGATGCGCATGATCAGATCTGATGTTGAAACTCCATCTGTTCTCTTTGTTTCTTTAAACCTCCCAGCCTTCTTAACCTGTGAAAACACAATCAACATACAAGATCTCAGAATCGCCAAAACTATTTGTCATGCAAAAGACTAGGGCTTCAGTAACACGGTGACAGAGTTGTAATTGGAAAGCAGGCAAAACGGCATTAAGCGGTTGCAAAGTTTGCAGGAACATACGAATTCATATACATCTTTGCCAGATCCAGTTGCATCGGCATACCTGCAAAGAGTATTCGTCAACATCATGATCAGATTTATACACAAAACCTAACATTCATTATGTACTTCACTGCAAATAAATCCGTATATGCGTTCGCCACTACATTCCTTCATCAAAAAGCAAAAGTCAGCGACTCAAACTCCTCATAGAAATTTGTGAAGATGTTCAATTTAGACTGTACCGCTAGCTAAGATTCAAGAGACTTACGGGAGGGCATCATGGGCAACATAATCTATGCGATGCTTGTCGAGAAACTCCTGAGTAATCACCCACGGTGCATCAGGTATCACTTCATCCACCCACCTGAACCAATGCATCAATTCAAGACCACGGACACACAATTTCAGCAACTCATGTCATAGACACAAATTTCCCACAACAATCCTTACCTTCTAGATGACTCTAACAAGATCATCGTGTCTTATCTTTATGGGTCATGCTCTCTCTAAACTTGTCGGGACTTTAGAGATACTGAAAAGACCAGAATAGTCAGAAAGACAAAGATGAAAGCAGGAAGCGCATGTATATGTTGTAATAGATTTACGTATTAGCTGACAAGACTTACTTGCAATGACGTAGAGATTCATATCGTTCTGCTTCATACATAACAGTTTTACCCTTGTATTTGTGTGTGAGGGCATCGCTGCAACATCCTACCAGAAGATACGTATTGGGGAACCTGCACAGATCACAAAACGAAAGAAATGAGCTACTAAAACCACCTAAGCGAAACCACACTCTAGTTTCTATGCATTCTGAAATGTAGACAAAAAAATTGGAAGGAATTCTATGTACGAAAGTTCAGAGATGTGACCTCGGTGAACGGTACGAAAGGGAATCAAGGTAAACAAGGTAGAGGACTGTTGTGTACAACACATCACGAAACTTCGACGAGCAATTCCTCGGTACGACGGAACAAAGTTTCCAGCTCTAATTTGAAACAACAAGCCTCGCATTCCATTTAAAAACCAAACATTACTCGACGTCGTGGATACTTTCCTTCAAAGCGCTTTTAAATTATTAATAGAGTTCCAGGGGAGCGCTGCACGCGAATCTCCACAAATCTCTCATTGGAACTTCCACAATTTCGTGTATTATCCTCACAAGAACTGTGAAAATAGAAACCTACTTCCGCAAGTGCTACGAAAGCCAAACAGATCTCTAATTACAGCACGAAATTTAAATTAACAAAAAAATTAAAATTAAAATTAAAAAAAACAAAACGTGCTATTCATTCGTGCGATTAGACGAACATGTGAAAAATTTACCCGAATTAAAAGGGCCGCACTCGCTTCAGAATATGCAGTAGCAACAACAAGGACACAGCTATCCCAACCCAGACCCGTTTGATTTTTGTAGGCAGGCCTCACCGATCTCCTTCAGCGTAAGGAGAAAAGGTAGTAAACACGAAGTTGTCTAAATCCTCATACCATACCGAAGCTGCAGAAGTGCACAAAACACAAGAACCAACGAACACTGTCCGTATAACGATTTCTCGGACCCGACTACCACGATTTTCCATACCTCACGTAACCAATACCAAAATAACATGCTGACACAAAAATAGCGGTCGTGAAGGGGTGGGGGGCGTAAGAAAACAGCATGTCCGAGCTCAAACACAACCTTGAAGTCATGCTAGACAGAGAGGCGCAAGGTGAAAAAAAAATCAAACAAAAACAAAACAAAACAAAACAAAACAAAAAGAAAAACAATTAATAAATGAACAAAAAATTGCAATGCAGCAAAAACTTACAGCTTCTTGGCCTGCTCGAGAGCGCGAGCGTGGCCAAAATGGAAGAGATCATAAATGCCATCAGCGTAGACGCGGATGGGACGTTTCTCCGCTCCATTGGACACTTCCGGGGCGGGAGAGGGGAGAGGTTCGTAACGCAAGGGAGCCGCGTCAGGCGTCTTCACGAGCTCCTCGTCTTCTTCGCCTTCCAACTCCTCGTCCTCCACAAACTCCTCCTCCTCCTCCTCCTCCTCTCCCTCCCCCTCCTCTTCCTCTTCAGGCAACTCAATATCCTCCTCCGAGCGCGGAACTGCCAGGAACCGCTTCTTAGGCCTGCGCGCCATGGCGTCGCGCGTGGTACGCGATCTGGACCTTTCCTAACGAACTCCTCCTTCTCTTCCTCTTCCTCCGCTCTCGCCTCTACCTATCAGTCAAATTCAACCAGCAACGAACCAACACGCTTCGTCGCTGCGCAACAAACTGCCGAATACACCCCGAGCGCAACACAAGCTGGTTACGGAAATCAGGCGTTCAAACTCTTCCATAAAAACGTGCGATAGGCTGCAGCAACAGCAACAAGTTGAAGTAAGCGACGAGCCGAGAAGCGCACGCGGCTGTAAGATCCTGATCGCGTAGACTGGCCGAGCGTGGAAGCGGAAATTTATTCCACCATCGCCGGATCCTTCGTCTTCGTCTTCATCTCCATCTCCGTCATCGCCGAAGCCCAGCCTCCACTTCCTCTTCCCTCCCCCGCCTTTTCCCAGCCCCGCCACCCGCCGTTGGATGAACTCACTCCCACATTCATTCACTTCCGCACTTCAGCATTCATCCAAATGGTTACGATGAATATTTGGCGGGATGTTGGATGTCTGTTTTCATCTCTGAATTGGATGGATTCTTTGCAAGACTGTGTGGTGTCGGAGTACTCTTGTCGGTTTGTTTCTTATTGAAATTTAATGTTGGACGGAAATTAGTATTAATAAATGAAGTTGGTTTCCAACAGTGATAAGATAGAATTTTTTTAAAAATTCTTATTAGAATTAAAATACTTTGCAGTGGATTATTTTAGTTTTTTTATATTGCTAATCATTTGGTCCAAATAATTATATTTATGTTTTAAAACATAATTAGAAACATCTTTGGTTCTTTTTTTTAGAGTTTTATACTTTAATTTAAACACTTAAAATTACATAAAAGGATATTTATGTAGAGATACATAAATAATTTTATATATTTTTTATATTAAACAAGTTGTCCTTCTTATGATGTTCTTTAGTTTACTTGGATATAAGTTTACTATGAAAAGATTCTCTTATTTTGACATTTATTTCGAATCAAAAATACAAAACACATTGAGTTACCTCTGAGAAATCAATATTCTATATTTTCAGCATTCAAAAGTACAATGTAATAAATAAATACAAAATGTTAATGCACGTGTGCACAAATGGCATATGGGAAGTTGTGTGCTTCAAAATATTAGATGGGAAAAAGTATAAATTGCATATGCATGTAGATATGTATATTTATTTATTTTATCATTTTCATTCATTAATAAATATGAATAAATCACATAGCCTATTGATCAAACATACAAAATAATACGTTAAATGTGATATTTTTTATGATTAACATTATATTATATTCATGTTTTATGAGTTTTTCAAAACGTATACTTTATTCTGAAATTTTTAAGTATTGTAATATGCATCACAACTTATTATACGTTCAATTTTTTTTTCTTGTATATTTTATATTCTTATTTTATATTTTTATATAATGAATATTTCCAAGGTCATTGATAGTATTATTTTAAAAATATATTCATACAAAATGACTGACATTGAACTCAAACTTGTAAACTTAAAAGCATGTTACAATGCCATTAACATAACAATTAGTCTCTATTCTTTGCAGGTTTAGAAAATTCCTTAAGAATATTCATTAATTATAAAAAAAATATATATATATAAATAAATAAAGTTGATGATACCAAGTGGGTACATAAATTTTTCCTGGTCAAGAACATAAACTTCTCCAGAACCAACATCAAAAGCTATAACAAATAAAAACAAACAATAGAAAAAATCAACAGAGAATAGTAACCCATACAAAAATGATAAAACAAGAACAAAAATACACAGCTTGTTTAAATATATATATAAACAAGCGTATTACTTTGAAAAATTTACTAGTATGCACCAAACTTGTGAATTATTCCACAAACCACTATGAAAGTTTGATTTATGATTAATATACTATTAAAGTATTCACAATAGTGTGATATTATCTTAGTTTCAAAATTGAACAATTGAAATACATAATACCAACATTGAAGTGGTTGATGTGATAAAACACTAGCCAACATTTCATTCTTATTTTCTTTAATTAATTATTATTTGAATACATACATTGCAGAATGAATATGATTTTGAATTTAAGCATTGAAGAGATAAAAGAAAAGATGGGTGAAATTTCTTAAAATAAAAAATAAAAATACATGTTGAATAAAAAGAAGAAGCAAGAAAAACTAACATTCAAAAAAACATTTGGTTGTAGTTACAAAACGAGTTAGGAAATTAGATGATTATTTATTGGGCAAGTATGCTCACATTTAGACAAAACTATTTATGAAGTAGAAGTGGCACAGTCTAAAGTATAAAATTAGTCTTTTTTCTTACTCTATTTCTAAAAATAGAGTTTACAAAGTTTTAGTTTATTATTTGAAAATACTTGTACAATTATTTAGTGTTAAACATGCACATTTTAAACTTTAATAAATTAAATGGTTTTGTAAGCAAAACTTCCTTTATTAAGTTTTAAAATTAATATCATTAATTATGAACATAAGTAAACAAATTAGATCTAAATGTTAAAAATATTATCTTTTTATTTCAAAATACTAATAGGGGATGTAATTTGAACAAGATACATAATTGAAGATTGTTCTAAATTGAGATTTTAACAAGAATTAATTGATGACAGTGTGTACATTGTTATTTTGATCTTTAAGATGAATTTGGACAAAAAAACAGTATTTGTGAACATGGTGATTGTTTTCACATGTCAAAAGATTCTTTCTGATTCTTCTTATTATTATTGATTAATCTCATTCATAATTTTATAGTTTAAAAAATTCAATATATTACAATTATAATTAATGTTTTAAACTATAGAATTTAAAAGAGCTTAATTTTCAAAATGTGATTTTTATGTTTTAAAATACATTTTAAAAACCAAATATAATTAAAAATTTAAAAACTTCTATTACATATTTACTATGTTTACACTAAAAAAACACATATATTTATTTCAATTTGTGGTACAAAATCCATGTGATTTTCTCCCTTAAATTTACAGTACACTCATCAAAATCTCAATATAGAATTTGAAAATGACTCTATTGTTACCAGAATTAATTATAATAATAATATGAAAAAATTAAAGCATTACAATGATTATTCCCCACAATTTCTAGGCTAATAAATGGTTTAATGATATTATGAACTAATCCTCCTCTTCTTCAACTTCATTACCTTTATTAATACTTTGAGCTGCATATTCCGCATACATTTGATCTTCCTCCTCTTTTTTAAGTTTTTCCTCTGCAGCAAGCTTAGCAAGGTGCCTCTCCATTGTTTCAATTTCATCTACCTCCTTTTCAAACCTCATCTCTTCCTCATCAACTATTTTTTTCAACTTTTTATTCAACATTTGAGTCTCTACATCACATACCATTTTTTCCATTTCTAATGTTGCATATTCCTGTAGATAGACATGAAAATTTTGGTATTTAAAATAATAATAATAATAATAATAACATTTCATGAGATGGTTTTTTAATTGAAAGTTAAAATTTAGTTAGTGAAAAAACATGATTTGAATTAAGTCAAATAATCTAGTATAATAGAGTAATGTTTCAATTGATGATACTTTTGATAATTCATCAAACTTGGCTTTGATTTTTTGACAATTTACTCCTGCTGCAGTGGTTTTCTTGCATGCTAAAATCCAGTGTAGAAGCAACTGCATTCAATGTAGATGGATTTGAATTCTCAATCCTCAAGCTTAATAACCATTAACAAATAAAAGAAAAATCAATATATGGATTATGATTTTGAACATCTTCAAGTTTGTTATAATTTTTTGAAACACAGTATATGAGTTAATTACTTTAGTGAGAAAACAATATTTTAAAGTCATTTTGATTAGCACAAATTTAATATCAAAATCTTACATCTAGTTACAATTAATTAGAATCCTAAAATTAAAATGTATTTCTAGCAACTGCATAGAGATTATGATACATGCAATTTATTTGAAAGAAAAGGTTAATATGTACATAGTATATGAAAATAACTTACATAGCCTATACATGCTAGTTCTGGTAACTTTTTGTCATTTAAACCCTGCAAATATTAATCTTTGTTAAAAGTAAAATTTTCTGTTATTATTCAAAGATTTTTACATAGCATGATTTTTTATGAATTAAAATGAAATCATTTGTGTAGAAATTGTTTACTCACAATCAAATAAGAATCAACATTATCCCACCTGTCTTGATCATTAGCTTTTAATGGATCATAATCTTTCAAAACCTAAAAACTTGATTCATTAAGTGTTATTCAAAATCTTTGAAGTGATGTATGAAATTTTTTTATTTTTTATTTTTTATTTTTTTATAAGATATAGAATAAATATATGACATTGATGCAATAACAAGTACTCAAATATTTTAGAACACTGACCTTATCCAATAAATTTGAATTGAAAAGTTTACGAGCAGATGTCCAATCATCTATTACCAGTTTTTTGTGTCCAAGAAGATGTAATAATGCCTAGCCATTAAAAAATAAAAATAATTATATATATATACTTTCTTAGTTAATTTGAATAGACATTTTAATTTTTTTACAAGAAACTAATAGACTTAAACAACTACTAGTATGTAGTTGTGATTCATAAGATGAAACATAAGCCACATGATTGTTGAACAATTTAAAATTTAAAATAATCATGATCAAGAATATTTTAAAATATTGTAAAATACTTATAAAAGAATCCAAGTGCCATTACTTTCAAAATTCTTTGAATATGTCTATTTGGATATGGCCAACGTTGCAGTTGTTCAAGTTGAGCAATCTGTAACATGGTGTTACTCTGACAGCTTAAAATTATATACATTTTTTTAAATTATATATTTATATATATGTGTCAACTCCTGTACATTTGATCATTTTCAAAAAAATTATTGCATTTAACCTTCAAACTTTGAAATGTTACTTCTATGGATTGGATTAAAATCAATGATAAAAACATTTACTTTTATACAATGCATTACATTTTATGATGAATTGATTATATATATATATATATATATATATATAGCTCTGAAAATGGAATTTAAAAACATTTATAAAAAAACAGATAGTTGATGTATTAAAAAAAACCATGATGTAATAAAACTGAACTAAAATGCATAATAGATTTTAATAACTTTTAAAATTTTATACAATTAATTTTAAACTTATAGTTTTTTATTAATCATAAATTGGGAAACTAAAAATTCACACCATATCTCTCAATTCCAAAACTTTCGATTTCTTTTCTATACAGCCATGAAAAAGTTATTAATTTTTTCACAATTTGTTAACAACATAACATAAAATTGATTTACTTTGTTTTCTACAATAAGATTATGTGCATTGTGCATATGTTTGCGCAAGTATTCCACAACTCCATTTGCCATGATTAATGCCCTTTCATATTTTTCAATCTTTGGTGTTAGTTTTTCAAGAGCAACCACTGCTTTTTTTCTTCTGCTTTCAATTTTTTTTACATTTTTCTCCATTCCTTTAACAATTTGTTTGATTTCTTTTTCTTTTTTTTCATGGGTCTTCTTTTTCTCTTTCAACTTTATCATATCTTCCGATTCTTTTGGCTTTTCAATCCCTTCTTCACCATCAATATTACGATCATCTTCAATATTTGGCTCTTCTTTTTCTTCTTCTTCCTCCTCTTCTTCTAAAGGCAAATCATCTTCATTTTCTTGTTCTTTGGTTATTCCTTCATTTTCTTCTTCTTCTTCTTCTTCTTCTTCAATTTCAACCATTGGATTTGGTTCTAATTCTTCTTCATTAAATTCATTTTCATCATCTTTTTCTTCACTTTCTTCCAAATTAGAATTAGGGTTTTCTTCATCTCCTTCTCCATCTTCATCTTCTTCAATAGGAGGTGACTCTTCTTCCAATTCATCTTCCAAAATGGGTTCAAGATCATCATCTTCATCACCACCCTCTAATTCTTCTTCATGTTCGGAATCTAATTCTTCTTCCTATTAAGTTAACATGAAATTAATTAATGCCTTCTATATAGTATCACAATAGCATTTCAAAGAATAAATTTAAATAAATATGATGATATCATAAAAACATTGATTAAGTTAATGAAACAAATAATTACATACGGATAATTCTTCTCCATCCTCTTCTAGTCTCTTTTTTATTCTTTCTCTTTGTCTTTTTAATTTTGCTTTAATTTGAGCTTTTACAACTTGGCGCTCTTCCCATGCTTTGTGCAATACATTGAATCGTTTTAATTTATTAGCTTTTTCTTTTACCTTTTTACACTTGAGAGCATCAAATTTCTCTTTTTTCATTTGCTCAACTCTTGCCAATTTGATTTCTCTCAATAGATCTTTGAACTTTTTAATTATGTTCGGTGTGTTATGACCTTTTGAAATTTCTTTGTTGTTTTGGTCCAAAATTTTGCTCATGGTAGAAGCACAAGCTTTAAAGAAGTTTAATTCAATTGGTTTAAAAGGCCTTCCAGTTCCCATTCTATCAGATTTTAAAGTATCACAACACAAAAGAGCAATTACTTTTTTCCTACAAAAAGAACATGAATGGTTTAGTTTATAAAATAATAAAATAGATTTTAATAAAAATGTATGATGAAGCTTTATTATTTCAAAGTTTATGACTAAATTTGTTTTATCATGATTTTTTTTCATATATATATGAAATGATATTTAAAATAAAATATTAGAAAAAATATGATCATGTGTGTTACTGTTTTACAATATCAAACATCTCTGGTGGCTTATTTTTAAATTCTTCAGATAAATATTTCTTAGCTATGTATTCAATGGATATAGGTGCAACAAAATAAGCTCCAAGACGTGGACATCCTCCAAAATAATGAATACCTAATTTTTATTCAAATTCATGATATTGGAAAATTAACACAAGTTATAAAATAATTTTACACCAACCTTTAACACCAATTTATGCATTTACATACTAAAACATGCATATCATTGGTCAAACAGGAAATACATTCAATTTCAAACTAGTTTTATGTTTCTTAAAACTGATTTAGTATTATCATTTTTTATATTAATAGAGGATTAATATTTTGTTTCATGATATTTTCTGGTGAATCCATTGCATCCATTATCATTCCACCAAAAACTACTCTTCAAGTATAATGCTTATATATACACCATTTTTATTCAAATGTTTTTTATAAACAATGTGAATTGTCTATTATCACCATATCAATTCGTTTTGTAATTTAATTATAATTTTTTTTAAAAATTCATTATTATTGTATTTTGATTTTGTTAAAAAGTCACCTTCTTTATACAAAACATTAGGAACATATAGATCTTGTAGTCCTTCCATAAGCAAAGAAAATGTTACAGGTCCCTAGATCAATACATTAAGTTTTATATTATTTTCTAAACCTAAATCAAAGTTATTTAATTAACATCAATGATTTGAAAAAATACCCATATTATTATTAATATTATTAATGAATTTTTTAAAGAATGAAAAATTTTACTTGTTTAATAACCATTTGTCGATTCAACATGTGAATTTGAGTGGGTGATGTGGCGGCAACATATAAAAGCCTTCTAGATTTGTAATTAAATGGTTTTGGGGTTCTAAATGGTTTAGGCTCTTTCTCTACTTTTTCTTCATCGTTATCTTCTTCATCAACCTCCTCTTTGAATTCATTGCCTTCTTTGCCTTCTTTGTTGTCATTTTTCTCTTCTTCTATTTCCGGAGGTTCTTCATCTATACTTGTAGCATCTGAACCTCCATCTTCGCCTCCATCTTCTTCCTCTTCTTCATCTTATAAACACAACATATTTACAAAATTCAACTTTTATCAATGGTGTGTGTATATATATATATATAATTTGAATATAATTTATCTATTGGATGTGAATATTTTTGATACAAAAATCACTTTTAATTAACCTTCTTCATTATCTTGGCTCTTGGTTATTTTCTTTTTTATTGGTTTTGGTTCAAAAATCTTTCTTACAACCACAGCTATATAGGCGGCTTGGCACCCTACATTAAAGAAGTAATAACAAGACACAAAAAATTAATTTTATATTTTAAAATTATATATATTAGCAGAAATAATAATTATTTATCCATTATAAATTTCAATTTTTATTGAAGAATTCATATCATGTGTATGATTATATATATATATATATATATATACAATTTTCATTAAACTTTTGTATTTGCAAAAGAATAAAATTTTATTGACATAATCAAGAAATAATAAAGTATATAATTAAAAAGTCAAGAAATGAACAAACAAGTACCTGTGTATGTTGTTATAGATCTTAAACAAGTTTCCCATAGTCGATATGGATCATTTGTGATGGATCTCATGTAATTCAAAGTTGAATTTTGTTGTTGTTTCAATTCTTGTTCAACCATAATTTTTTTCATTTGGGCTTCTTTCTCATTTGCTTCCTTTTGTGTTTGAAGCATCTTTTCATTCTCATAATCTTTTATTGTAATTTCATTGTCACAATATTTGTGAAGCCATAAGCTCAGATATTCAATTGGGTCATGGGGTTTATTGACCGTCACAGCTGCACATGCTTTAACCAAAACTTTACCCATCATTTTATCCACATAATCTGCATTATAAGCTTCTTCCCATTTACTAATTGCCTCCATTTTGATGCTTTTAAGAAATTACCTAATTTAGTTTTGAATAACAATACCTAATCAAACGAGATTTGATATCCATTTCAACTATTTAAGTAGTAAATTTGTAGCTTTTGAATTTTGTTTTAGATTGTATTTTGTTGAAATTTTAGAAAAAATTCAGACACCAAAGTTCTTGTGATCTACTCATATTAATGATTTTTTCATTCAATGCAGAATAGTATTATTATTGTTGTTGTTTAAATGCATGATTTTCTTGATAGTTCTGAATTAGAGATGAAGAGAATGATGTCATTATTACTATTAAAAATAATCATTATTTATAAATGATGCAATAATCAACTATTATAAATTATACAAAAGAAATTTTGAGGAGAAAATTCCTAAGTTCTATAATTTTAAAATAAGGTTGAGGTAGTTTGAGTTAAAATCAAAACTATATAATTTTAATTTCTTGATCTTAATTTGAAATTATGAGTTAAATTTTAAAAGTCTTGAATATTTATAATGTATAGTTTTTTTTTTTTTTTTTTTTTTTTTTTTTTTCTACCTATTATTTAGGTTACAATTTTATTTATCTGATTATCAGATAGAATCAATTAATGTGAACTTCAAACATAGATTTACAGAATACCGTATTTTTTGACATATAAATGTGTAAAACCAATTTTATTAAATAAAAGTTATGAATTATGAGGTATGAGTCTATGTTTTAAATAATTATTAACACCTTCATCTTTAAAGTCCAAATGTTCTTTTTATGGTAGATCTATTATATTATTTTAAAAATAAAATAAAAAAGTAATGGTTGAATGTGTATAATTTCAATTTGTAAAATATATTTGTATGCGTGTGCAAATATATATATATATATATATATATATATATATATTTTTGCAAACTTATTACTTTACAAAAAAAAATTAAACTGATACTGCATATTTAATTTTGTTTAGAATCAAATAGAAGTGATAAAAAATATGACTATTTCCATACATATCACTTGTATCTAAACCACTATAGACCCAAAATGTTTCATTCATCTAATTGTTCTTGTGAGATCCACTATTGAGATTCCAAAACTAAGTTCAAGTCAGAGAATGTGAATTAATTGTAATTCTAATTTAGTTTTGGATTAGGATTAAGAGAATACCAATGGTATACATAGCATGGAGAACATATTGTATACTAAAAACCTTTGATAAATTTGATTTTTTTATGTTAATTAATTAAAATTTAAAATTATACCTTATTTAAATGAATTCTTGTATAAATTTCTTTACAACAAATAAACAATTTTTATCACCACTACATACATACATCATACTATAAAATTGACTTCTTCCAAGCATATAAAATCCAACATCATTTTCTTTGGCATAATAAAACAAGTGTCTCCAATTAAATTGAACCCCTATCAAAATAAACAAATTATTAATATACATACACTAAGTACACCCATAACCATTAAACTGTAAAATTTATATTATGCAAAAAAGAAAAAGAAAAAAGAAAAACATTTTAATTCCCTTGATTCTACATAAGTAGGTGGTGAACCCACTCTCTCGCCCCATCACACTATCATATTTCCTCTCTACAGTTTCTTCCAGCAAAAATGTGGTTTTAAAATTTTGTACTTTGAATTTCATGTTCTGATAGTAACGACCTCATGCCATTGTTATTTACACTTTACATGTAGGCACATCATTCCCACATCGACACACTACTATACTAAAACTCAACTGAAATGCAGCAATCCCTTCCTCTGAATGCTGATGAATCTGTTCCGGAAGCCTTCAAACCACACAAACCAGAGCGAAATAAGAATTTAGAAATCACGAGCATCTACTTTGTTGCGTTAATTCCTTTGTATTGGCTCAAGTGGAACTATGGCAATATGCAAAAACACCAGACATTCTCAAACATGGTCCATATGGGCCAGTTATGCACAAACTAAGAGGTACCCCACAATGCAATCTGGAGTAGTAAGACCACATTCAAATAAGAAGGTAGACTTGCACAGTACAAGAATAGAGTGCTTGCGAAGCCCATTTCCACTCTCTCATGGTCTAGGTTACCTGGCAATTCCTTTGTGCTGCACAAGCCTTATGTCGGTGGTGAATTTGGTCATCTGCTAAGTATGCCTTCCATTTCGTAATCTCGTACCAAGTTCATGAGATGTCTTGTTGGATCGGGGGCGAGTCGCTATTAGTCTGTTCTTTCTCACAAATACGACTGGAAAATGTCTCCAATATCTGCATCCAAATGCACTCTACTGTAATTATGGGAGAAGATGCATGCACAGTAGCAATACCTTGCATACATCTAGATTCAACTGAATATAGAATGCTAGCAAGTTACATGCTTCGGTAAATAAGTTTCGAGTCCAACTTGATTTTCTACCGAAAGAGATGAAAAGTAACTGGAAAAAGAACTGCACAAACCCAGACCACAAACACAAAGTGTGCTGATCTCTGAATGACTTGTGGCGTCTTCCTGAATATTACCCAAATGATACACAATCCTTACCTGATATAAATATAAGGACGCAAAAGCATCTGTGGCTGCATACTGGAGTTGTGGTGGCGAAAGTGGACAGGCTTCCCAATCTCCACAACGAATATTGGGCACTTTCTCTACCTATTCAACCACTGATTTCAGAAATTATTGTTCCATTTCAATTCATCTGTTAGTCAGCTGCTGACAAGAGCGAAGTACACAAGATTATTAGAAAGTAAGCAGGACCCTAGAACCGCGACACAATATAAAACCTTTACGAGTAACAAAACCGTAAGTTTCGGAGATGATCATGCTTAGTGTCGAAACTCAGACCACAAACACAGCACACAGACGTAAAGATGAGGACTTACAACCCACATGACATTCTGGACTTGAGCTGGCAGAAACAGAAAATGTTTTGAAGAAAGATATTGTCACAGCCAAGACAGAATTGCATGCGAGTGTCAAGAACTGCGAACTAAATATCTTCACAAGGCTTTCACAAAACAACAGCCACTTTGAATGTACCACAGATTTTCTACTCAACTCTCTCAACAAAGGTCTTCGGGTATTCCACATAATAAGTGTACAGACCTGTTTACATGTAAGCACTTGAGAAAGGGAGGAGAGACTCCAAGATTGCCATCGTCCAAGCTTTTGGTTTGCGGTTTCAGAGAGGTTCACAACTCCTTGGATTTTTATTTTATAATCTCTTTGCAGCTTTGATACATCTCCGTGTATCCCTACTCCTGTCTACAAATCGATTATCAAGTAAATGTTAATACAGCTCAGCAGCATAATCGCTAGACCGTAGAGGCTTCATAAAATGCGAACTCATAATCCCATGCTGTGCAAGGCATCATCCAATAAAGAAGCACTGCTTAGGTTCATAAAGTATCAGATCTCAAAGTACATAGCTCGGCGAATCATAACAATGGAAGATTAAGGATATGGGTAGTCACCTTTAAAATTGTAGGATCTTCCAAAAGTGCGGAAAGGGACGGTGGAATCCCGGAATAAATAATGTGCATCACATCGCATCTGCTGTAATCCAAGCATAATTGTATGACCGCCACTTTCCCAGAACCTACATCTGAGACCACATACTCAAGGCTCATTTTCCCTTTTCGTTAAATGATCATAAAACCAACTACGAACCTACAAGTGTGACAAGAACGGAGGTACGTGTAACTAGCGCAAAACTAATGAACGATCATATGGGAAATAACAAACTTATTTTCATCGTAAAATCCTCTCAACTGAGAGAGCGAGAGAGAGAGAGAGAGAGAGAGAGAGAGAGAGAGAGAGAGGGAGAGAATTGCTATAAGCAATCTGAGATCAAGCTAATTGAGTGCTATGTAGAGATAGAGAATCAGAAAAGAGATTTTTCCGAAATCTACCTCTCCGGAAAGAAGTCTTCCACTCCACGTCAAAACCAACTGCAACGTTCCCTTGCACGAGTGACCTTTTTGCGTTGATCATCTCCCAAATATCATGAACAGCTGCATCAACCTCAGAGTAGGTCTTGCTGTACACAAGACGGCCTTTGAATTGTAGGTAAAGAGCCTTGGAATGCACCTTATCTAGCAGCATCACACACATTCCAATATAAATGTTAGTTTTCAACTATGCAAACACATATTGACAATGTGACATGTTGATCAATTTGATTACTGAAAGCCTTAGTGCATGATCAAGTTTAAAACCAGTTCAAGAGCAAGATAATGATGAACTAGTATATACAGTTGAACTCCACATTGAGACGCCTACCATATATAGTGGGTTGGTAAAATTGGGGCTAAAATCCAATCGTATAAACTCAGACACAGCACTCACTCTTCAGCAATAATACCTCCACAACGAGGCCGTCCTATCAACCATGGATTCGTCAGCTTGCTTAAATTAGTTTGAACCACTGTTGATTTCTCTTCAATCTGGTTTTCTTTGATTTTTACTTCTGATTGTGATGCCTGAACGTGTGTTTTTGGTTCTCTAACACTCTTCTGAGCCCAAGAGGGCAACGTCCTTCGGAGCCTCTTGGTGTGACCATCCAAGACCTGTTGACTCAAAATTTCCACTACTGTCTCACTCTCTACATCCACACTTCCTAGATTTGTGTTTAAAGCGTCCAATTGAAGATTTGAAAGTCCAGTAGACCCAGAAGCCTCGGTCGCTAAACCCTCGCCGTCCGTTTTGGAAACCACAGTATCAATGCATGCCACCTTGAGGACAGTATTCTGCTCATGCTCACGAGTCGCCGTAACACAGTTGGCCAATTGCTCGTTTTCTGTACAGCAAGCCCTTGAATCCACCCTGCCAAACATACATCGATTCTTCAAATCATCAAACGCTGAGAGGAGAAGTTTGCATGCGATGCACACAAACAAATCCAGAATACCACACATCCAAGCAATATGATGTTTTGCTCAGGACAACAAAACCACGCATAAAATGCCGCATGCTAAACCAACGCAGCGGCACCATACCTCGCGGAACGCGAAGTCGCTGTCGCAAAAGCTTGCTCGATGACCTCCCACTCGTCGGCATCTACCCACTCCACCGGGATCGAAGCCTCCTCTGCTTCGATCGCCATCAGGTGCACAAAACGCGAATCCAGTCTAAACTAAAATCAGTTTCCTGCCATCGACATTGCTTCAATCTCAGAACATCCCACCACTCCATCTCTGGTCCTGTAAGCAGGACGAAACCTACTCTTCATCACCCGCTTCCTGCCTGCAAGAGCTCGAAGGAATTTCTTTTACCGGCCCCTGAATGAATCTCCCCAGCATCGACTCAAAATAGCGGCCAGGTTTGGTGGGGCCGGTACCAGATAAATCCAACGCTGGGACTTCCACATGAACAAATTCACGACACGAAAAGATACAAGACGATGCTGACATCCTCCATCATGCATGAACGTAGTTGGGTTTCAATCGAATTGGCGTAACACCGATGCACTGTCGCCGGATGAAGGAATGACAAATATCTGCCCCCTCATTTTGCACCTGGACTTTCATTTATAGACCACCTTCGGGATGATCTGGAGTCTCGGAGACCAGAATTGGAGTCAACTTTTGTAAGCAAAATGCTGACGGAGGCGACGGAGGCTTCATTGCCACTTTCATCCAGGCACCAAGCACAATAGTGTTTCCCTCACCCTTTTAACACACAGCTGAAGGAGATGAAAAGAGTACATGGGTTTGCAGGATACGTGGTAAACGGAGAGGAAACAGTATAGACGGTAGGCGGGGAGGGCATGGCTGGTGGTGGGATAGCATAGCTGTGGAAGAATTAGGAGAAAGAGAGGAGGAGAGTGGGGCATCAATCAGGCATGAGCATGGGGAGCATGGCGCGATAGGGTGGGTGGGGGGATTGCGGAAGCAGGTCGAGGGGGAGGGAGCGGGAAAGGGAGGGAAAAGAATTCGAAGGATTGAGTGATTGCGAAGGGAAAACTTTTAGGGTTTGGGAAACCCTCATGGAGGAGGTTGCAACATGGTGCGGATGGCACAACAAGAGTGGCAGCAGCAAGGGGTCAGCAACGCGCGGCGTCGCAGCTTGGAGACGGCCATGAAGGAGCAGCAGGCGCGCACCAAAGTGTCGGTGCGCCATCTGCCGCCGAGCCTGGCGTGGGCTGTGTTCCAGGATCAGATTGCGGTGAAATATGCGGGGACGTATACTTGGTGGTCGTATCATCCAGGCAAGAGTAGGTAAGGGTCGGCATTGGCTCAATTGTTGTGGTGCGCTGTGAATCTTGTGTCATGCGTGTGCTCATAGCGGTTTGTGGCATTAAATTTTCACCCTGCATTGAATTCCGCACTCGTAGAATTCGAGCAGAGAACAGACCAAGTGTAGATCATCATTTTCTGTGACCTTCATGATCAAGCGGTTTCTGTAAAGAATTTTTCCAGTCCACGACGATGTGGATTCGATGATTTTAACCAGGATAAAGAACAGTTTCTAGCTTACTATATACGTGACGAATTTGTAGGAAGGAGTTCAATGAATTAGGTAGTCCTAGCATACCTTCGATTAGGTGGTCCTGCGCTGTCTGTTTCTGTGTCGCCGATAGTTCTAATTGCAGCGAAATCTCCGCGGCCTCGTGATTGTGCAGCTTAGTACTCATCACCTTTACGGCTCTTCTATTAGGTAGGCCCGATTGTTGATTTTGTGAGACATATAGCTTGTCTTGCCTTTCTTAGACGAGGTAGGCAGTGATTGCCAGTGTCGAGTCTGTTTGTAGGCCAGAGATAGTGCTCTTGTTGTCTGCCCCCGATGACTCTCTGTCCCAATGCTCGACGTGCTTCCCCTCCAATTCTTTGTATCCGTGGTGTGGTAATTGGAGAAGCGCGTTTTATGCTTGGCGGTTCTGTGCCAGAAGTTGTTGGATGGACCGTTTTGGCGGTTTCGCAGGTTTTCTTACTGTTGTCCTCAAGTCGAAAACATTTTGTCGGAATGAACTATTCGGGCAAATGTTGCTGACTCAGGTGGTGTGTTGTGGGCGATATTGCGTGCAGCCACAAGCGTCAGGTTTATTCGCGTGCGTACATCAATTTTAAGAAGCCGGAGGATGTGATTGATTTCTACGAGGATTTTAATGGACATGTATTTGTGAACGAAAGAGGTGTGATAGCCTCACTCTGGCCTGAATTCATGTTTACGCGTGCAGCTGTGGATGTTTCGAAACAGTGAAATTCAGGGTTTTATCATCTTTTCGGGTTTGCACATTTGAAGTTGGAGGGGGAGAAGCGAATGTTATTCTCCACTTTTTTCGTGACTCTGAATTGCGGGAGATGCATTGAGGATAGGGGTAGTAGAGGAGTGTGTGCTGTGTGAGCTATGCAAGGTGCCCGGAGTTTCGCTCCCATTGGTCTGGATTGTGTTTGACGGACTGTACTCGCATATGAACAGGGGCTCAGTACAAGGCTTTGGTCGAGTATGCTCCTTACCAGCGAGTTCCCAAACCTCGATCGAAGAAGGATGTCCGGGAAGGCACAATATCAAAAGGTACAATCATGATTGTTAATATGGATGTACCACTTGCTATTCTTACAATCAATCCCCAAGTGGACGGGACTGATCGTTACACAGCCGTTTGCCTTTGCCGTGCTCTCGGAATTATGCAGGCTTGAGCATCTGGGTTGACTCTGTAAGGTCTGGAGTGGAAGTTGGAGTGCGCTCATAGAGCTTTCTCCTGTTTGTGTAGATCCAGAATATTTGGCATTTGTCGAGCAGCTCGCCAAACCAGCGGAGTATTTGCCGAGTGCTGAGATCCAGCTGGAGCGCAAAGAAGCGGAGAAGGCTTCTAACTTGGGTAGGGCAGCTAAGCACAATTTTTCTCGTGGTTATTTCGTTGTGTCTGTTGGATCACTAAAGGATACCTGTGATCATGTGGATTGTGTGATTAGAGAATCTTGGAATGGCCATTCTCGAGGTTTCCTTCATTTTTACTAGTTAATTCATAATTTAGCCTTAACTTCGGAGGAGGACAAACTTGGTGTTGGGCAGGAACTATGTAGAGAGTCTTTGGCTGATTTTAGTACGATGGCACTGAATGATTTCATTTTTCGTGTTTTTGAAGCTTCTGGGACGAGTAAAGATGCTGTGGTGGTGACCCCTTTGATGGAGTATGTGCGATCCCGAAGGGCTGCAAAATCAACACCTCAGGTAGTATGGCAGTCTTTTGTGAATGCGTTGGATACGGCCAGACGGGATCAGAGGGGTCAGCTGGACGCGTGTGGTAATGCGTCTCGAACGCAATGTATAGTGTTTGCTCTCTAATTTTAGAACTGCAATTTTGATATCTAATGGCCATTATTCCTTTGAGGTTGGCAATGTGAGGTTAAGCTGACAAGCGGCTAGAGGCACGCATATTTGTGTTGATTTGTCTTGAGTCTGACGCATTTTGTTTGGATTGAGGACAGAGAGGGATGTCATCAAGTGCAAAGCTGGCTGCTCGGTCTGGAGGTGTATCTGCCAGTGCTTTTAACCTTGCAACACAGAAGCGTGGCTCTGAGAAAGGTCGGTCTGGATCTAGTTCGGTAAGTAGCATTTGTTCCTTAGAGTAGTGAAGGTCACTCTGCTACTTGACGCGCACACTTCTTGTGATGACTTTTTTCTGCGATGTCTTGTAACTGGATGGTCTTTTGTTTTTGTATGGCCAATAAGATGGCGACGGACGGGTGTTGTATTCTCAGTTAACGATGGAATGTTTATTTTTGCAGTACACGGGTGACAGTGCATCGACCACCAAAGAGTCTGCCAATCATAATTCTGCTTCTCGAGATGAGCTACAGCGAAAAGAAAGGGAGCATCTGATTGAGCGGAAAAGAAAAGAAACAGGTGAAGGGAAAGAGAAGAAGTCGGTACGCGAGGCCGTTGCAGCTGCTGTCCGAGCAAATTCAAGTAGTCAACGAGGAGAGTTCAGCAAGGAGAAGACAATCCTTCTAACCAAGGACATGTCCGAGGCACCATCTGGTACGTGTACATGGAATGGGCAATATCGTCTGAAGCCATGTTTGTTTTGGACAGCCAGTGACTTATGAACATGGTTGAACGGCAGAGGATGGTGGTTATTACTGGTCGCCTGAATGTGTTGGGGGTGAGCACTGTGTGGCTGGTTTGTGGTCTCGGGAGGAATAGCTGAAACTTATCCAGATGACCACAAATATTTTTTGTGGATTCTAAGCAGTACGAGGTAGGAGGTTGTTTGTAATAATCTGCATGGATTTGCGGTTGCAGAGGGGCGGGCGTTGCAAAACATCTCAGCGGGTGGGGAATCCGGATCAAGAACACCTGCAGCCGGGAAGGGTTCTGCTGTGAATGGGTCAGGTGAAGGTACAACAGTTGGAGATGCCAGGGAACCACACAAGCGGGAGTACAAACGCAAACAAATGCTGGTGGCCAAGGACAAGGACAAGGAATCGGCAGTTGTAAGTGTAGATGGAACATCAAAATTTGATTTGTGCATTCGATAGTTGTGCAGTCCACATATGACCAAAGTCCCACATCCTTCACGTGGGTTTCTGAGTGCACACAGCACTTTAAGGTTTACTGTCGTTGTATGGCGCATGACCTTATTGGGAATCAGAGTATGTCTAGGTAAAGATGAACGCGGTGAGTTTCAGAAATCATACTGTATTCAGTTTCACAAATTCCTGAAAGGTGAGTGTTGTGTGATCAGGAGTCCGAGCAAGCGGTTTCTGTAGCGAACTCTGTTGGTGCTGGCCCGACAAACAATCAGCGGCATAGGTCGTCTGGATCTGCGAAGGTAGCAGCAGGAGGTGTGCAACAGGTGCAGTCGGCGGTTGCTTATCGTGCAACATCTCTTGGGGATTCCATTTCTTCCGGGAAGCAGATCCACAGGCAAGAGTACGGAGGGAGGACCTCTCCTCGTGGTACATCAGTACAGGGTAGTTCGGCACCAGGTTCAGGTTCGGATTCTCAAGCACAACCCCAGGCAAGCGGCACGCAGGTGGAGAGAGTGGGTAAACGACCTCCACGTCCTCAGGCGATACGGTTGGCTGGTAAAGACCAGGCTATTTCTTTGGTGTCCTCTGTGGAGGCGGAAGGTCAAGCAGGCAACGGTGAAGAAAGGTCTGTGAAGCAAGTTGCAAATGATGGAGCTGCGTCGAGCTCATCGTTGTTAGACAAGCAGGACGCGAGACGCCTGAGAAACAAGGATAGGCCTGACAGGCCCGTGTGGACCCCTCGTCGTCGCGAAGGCGTGACGGGAAAGGCTGATGGAACAGCATCTGCAAATAGCCCGGCTTCAGCAGCAGGTACCGCATCAACGGATGGCACACCCTCGACTGCTTCGTCTGGGACGGATGTGGGTTCCAAGAATGATAGGGCGGAGCGATCAAGTGGAAGACAGAATGGGAAATCAGGTTCCGAGGTGCGGAGTTCAGAGCCCCTTCAAACGTCAGGTGAGGGATAATGCACAGCGATTGCCGGTTTTGCACGAGCGTAGAGGGTGGACTGATAATGCCTGTTAGGTTTTATGGCTGAGTGGATGCATGCCCTTATTGTATTCTGCAGACTATTTGTGGAAGGTCGTTGTGTTCGATTATTTGAGTTTGCTGAGGTGATGCTAGATTTTGGAATGTTGGGTAGCTTCTATTGCTTCGCGGTACATTTGATTTGACAATGCAGGCGGCAGCGGCAATGGTACATTCAGCAAATTGCGTTATGTGGAGACAGGTGGTCGCATTTCACGCGGTGGGCGAACAGTTGCAGCCGTAGGATCTCAGGATGCACACGACGGAAGCCGGACGGATGCAAAGAGTGTTGGCGCAAGCGGTGATGTCACTAGCCAGGATGGGAAGCAGGGTCGGGATAACGGGGAACCTTTTGTGCAGAGCCAGGAAGGGCAGCAGTCGTTGGTGACGGAGGACAGAAGGAGGCAGGATGGTTCCTTTTGGAGTGAATCTGGTACGCTATCGCCTTGCATGCAATTCATCAAGGAAAATTTGGAAGGTAGTGGTGGTGGTCGTCTACGTGGGAGGGTTGGAGATGGCAAACTGCAGCTGGTTTGGGAAACTGTCATTGGTGTGATGATTGGGTTTGCGTAGTTTGGGCTGGAGTTTGTGGAGCTGTAAGCGTACCATGTATCAGATGAAGAATTTAAGTGCTAATGTAGGCTGGTCGTTGAGCGTCGATGCCGGTATTGTTACCGTTCGGTGTGACATGTAAATTTGATGATTTAAGAACTCCCGGAGTGCTGGACTGTTGTTTGCAAACCAGGTGGAAGTCACAGGCAAGGAGGCAGACGTGAAAGGAATGGGCAACAAGGAGCAAAAGAAGGAGACGGCGGGGTTGTGGGGACGGAAGCGGCAAGCAAGTTGGTGAAAAGAGGTCGAGGTTCTCCAGCATCGGGAAGCAACGAGGTGCGCTAGAAGTTCATTACTATGGACTTCGCATGGACTGACATAACTGCAGGTCAGCGTAGAAATATGAGGGATTGGAGAGGTGTTTGGCGGTGTCAGCATAATGATGGGGAGCTTGTGGTATGGAACAAGACACATGACGTGACGATGGTATTGTGCAGGCTGCGTTCATACAAAGCCAGCACTTTCAGTGGTACTGTGGAATGTATGCTCCAAGTTGAAGCATGATTTGATGGTTTTGGATAGAGTCTGTGAGGTAGATAGTGGTTTCTTGTGAAGGTGGTTACATGCGTTTCTCTTTTGGAAACGCTGCGGTGGAATGATAGAACTCTGGTTAAGGGGCAGAGAAGTGAAAGAGTTGATTGCAGGCATTTTGCAAGTAAGAAGATCTTGGGTTTGTTGAATACGTTATTGTAGAGTGGCTTAGTGGATGACTTTGTTGCCTTGATACAGAAGCAAGTATGGGTTGCCGTTCAAAAGACAGTTTCGGGATGATAGTCTTATGTCTACATCTGGTAAGCATAGCAACTGCATCTAGTGGTATGTGCTGTGCGGAATTTTTTTGATAAGAGCTTTTCAGCGTCGTTAATGCGGTGGGAATGTGTGTAGTATTTGAATGTATGCACTCGGGAGCCTTCGTGTGAGTGTTGAGTTTCCATTGTTGCAGGCTTTCCTTGTCCTCCCAATTCAGTGTACGACGGTGACGCTCGTGAGGCAACACTGCGTAGAACCTGCACTTCCCGTCGGTACAGTTCTGCAACGATGGACTGCAGAGAGCTCTGTCGTGTAGGTTGTGAGAAGAGTCAACGTTAGGTGTATAGAGGAAAATAGATATACATTATTTTGATGTTTGTATCTTTTTGGATGGCGGTGGTGTTGGGGTTACCTGCAGCATGGATGCGGAGCAGAGTGGAAATTACGAACAGCATGGTGCTGCTAATACCAAAAGGAATACCATAATCGTGGTGTGAGAAGACAGTGATCCTGAAACATCAGGGCTTGTATGTTGCAGAAGCGGTAGGGACCTTAACACAAGACAATCCAGGGATGGAGGTTTTTTGGGCACGGAAGTTTTCACAAGACAATTTGTGGCAACTTGTCTTAAAGAGAGTTTTGATCATCCAGTGTGTAAACATTTCTCAAACTCACTTAGTTTTGCATTCCGTTTCCGATTTTTACGAAATCAGGCGTAATCATTCCCAGTTCTAGGGACTTCACGGATGAGCTCATCATTTGGGCCTAGATTCGAACTTGTGACAGTACTTAGAGCCCTTGGGATGAATCAAACGACTTATTTGGTCTTTGCTAACGACGTCTACGCTAACGGAGTGTTCGAAAGTTGCCCAGGGACGTGAACACTTTGGATATGCGGAAAATACTCCCTGAAAGGTTGCATTCAGCTTCTGAAGTTTGAGGACTTCTTCCTATAAGTTGGCTTCAATTAACAGGAAATTTGTATTCAATAGCAGGAGCAGCCCAGTGGCAGTGGAGTATGAGTGAAAGCTTCTCTCGTGTTGTTGGATAAGTTTTGGATCACCGTGCGCAAGATGATCGATGTAATTTGCAAGTGTAAGCAATACAAGTGTTATGTTCTTTGAACCGTCTAGTCGACGGCCAATATCTAGATGGCAACTCATCAGTTTGCTTAGTGGTAAGACCATATGTTTTTGGAAAGACTTGAATATTACTTATTATGTGAAGTCCTAGAATAAAGTCATCCGGGAGGGTCAAACTAGGTCTCCTTGTGAGAGGATACCTGTAGGGCCCCAGTTGACTGTACCACATTGTACTTGTCTTCACTATCTTCCAACTGGACCTAATTTTCTATGATTGTGGCATGTCGAGCTTGATTTGCCACGCTTTCTGTGCACTGTTGTAACCTCTACATCTGCCCCAGCCTGTCCACGTTGCTGTCGTACCCACTAGAGACTTGATTTTAGTATGAAAAGCGCGTTGAATGCTTGAAACTTGAAACGTCAGATGGATCTCAACACTTATATTGCTTTCAATTGCAAACCTCGAGTGTAAAACGATTACGCTAGGGGACCAGTCATTTGATCGCAACAAAGTGACTTGCGCCCTGGCTGAACTTGATGAACTTGCATCCCGCATTTCGTTGCAGGTGAGACTTCGTCAATCGATGACGTCAATTGATCGGCGCACCGGCCAAGCACGCCGTCATTCTCACGAGTGCATGAGTGGAACTTTGTCAAATTACAGAAGCTTTTTGAAGTCCAAGAGTCAGCTTTCGTTGTGATGATAATTTAATGTAAGAGAATTATAAATCTATCTTTATTGCCACACAGTTACAGTATGCGTGAAGGTGCAATTCTCAATCTTGCTGCATATGCGTGCTCCCACCGTCTTCATGGTAGTAATGAGGGACTCAAATTGTAAATTGTGAATAAGGCTTAAATTCTTATCCGGCAACGTTGGTGGGACTGACTCCGTCTTGTGTACAATAACTTCTTGAGAAAAGCCCACAATAGATTCAAAGGTCACGCTACAGAGACCCCACGCTTCGAAAAAACCAAACAAGCCCCACAATCTTGGTACTCCAATCTTGGCATAGGCATTTCCAAAGTACAAATAGAAATTATCATCCAAGTCTTCGTGTTTTCTTGTTTGAGATTTCACCAGGAAATGGATGCATTACAACCAATTCAGTCCAGCAAGCTCCTTCCTCACCATGAATCTGCAAATTCTGCTACTCGGGAGTCTATCGGGGGCACGCTGTAGTTGTATTTAGATGCAGTAGGAAAAACTGAAAACTGCTTGATCTCATACACCTCTGCAGCCTGCCTGACAAAAGTTCGATAGCCGTGAATGAAAGTTGCATATAATCTGACTGAGTTTAGCAGTTCTGAACTTTCGTACATCGAGAACTCAAAAAACCATGTTGACCCAAGGCTTCAAGAACTTTGCAAAGTAGCAGACGCAATCCACATGAACTTGCCGCTTGTGTGGCTTGCAGCGGGTGTGACTAAGACGGGCAGTTGTTTTCAACTGTGGATATGATAAAGAGACATGTGGGCTTGGAAGTTTGATAAAGCCGAGCAAGACGCAACATCTGAGAGGAGTCGTGAATAGTAGATTGGATCGGCACAACATGTGTCAACTGATCTGACTAAATCTGGCCTGTTTCCACAGGTTTCCTTGAACTTTCACAAACTTCCTCAGATTCGTAGAACGTCGTTGGAATCTTTAGTAACTTGATGTCGATTCGCTGGTACAAAAGCAGTGTTCAATCTTGGCACGTAATGGTACAAACTGCCATTTGGATTTTACTCTTTAGGTGTATTAAAGCGATGATCTCTACTACTATACGAGAGCTCAGCTTTTGGTTAATGAACATCCAGATCACTTCTCTGGCCATTGAGATTTGACTAAATTTCTCGGAGTCAAATCTAGCAGATCCAAACAGCCGAAAGTTCCAAAGCTAATGTCTCAGTACACACTCACAGGCCGCAAAATTTCAAGCTCAACGTATTGGAATCATCACGAACAAGTAAAACAAACTTTGTTCGCACGACCTGTACGCTCTCTTAAATGCTCTCGTAACGGGCGCGATGGCATCTTCCGTTGACGAGGACCACTCTTCGCTTTTTGAAAACCCATGGACTCAAACACCGTGACCTCTGCAAGGCCGTGAGTCCAATCTCTCCCACTGCATAGCAGAACCAACATCTATGAAACATACGAGTCCTCCCGCATAGACAAGCTTCATGGAGTGATCACCACGGCATGGATGGCGTCGAACTTTGGGTAATTAAACCTCGAAAACGCCCACAACGCCCATCAATCTAACAGTCCGAGTTCGTGAGGGTTGAATCTGGCTGGGTTCACGTTGAGCGGTGCAGTCAGAGACTAGCCCGCATTAGTATGCCACGCTCAGGGTCCTATTAAGAGGGCTGCGAATTATGCACCTCCGAAGAGCTGCGGTGAGTTTGTAGAGTCCTCATACTGCGACGAGGCTGGAAGCTACCGACAGCGACGATCGGCGCTACCTCGTTTGAGTCGGTACCGACACAGCAGCGATCTCGTCGGGATGTTTGTTGTTTTCATATATATATATATATATATATAAAGAAAATATTTGTTTCGTTAGTTGATGTTTGTTTTATTGAGTGGGGGAACGGTTGTAGTGAACTCCAATAAATTTTTCAATTTGGGCTTTGAGAACAATATTGGATAATTTTATGGAAACCCTTATTAATATTTTGCTGTGATATAGATGTTTTGGGTAATGCATCTCGAGATATCACCCCAGCTGGTGAAAGCAGGTTTTTGACCAACGAGAGGCCTTGCTCTCTTCATTGTTTATTTTTTGCACAAAATTTGTTTGTGCTTATTTTATTTGTGTAAAGGGTACATATGTGTGAATGTAAAAAATGAAGGTTTAGTGTCTTAATTACAGCTTGATTTTTTGAAAAAAAGAAATTTGAACTGAAGATGACTATGTAGATTTAAAGATAAATAAATTTAAAAAAAATAAAAAAATAAAAGTAACACTATTCTTGTAGCAATTTAAAAATAAAAGAACAAAAAATCACCCCAAATTTAATACTCCAAATATTGATAACTGGAATATTTGATAATGTAGAGTAGAATGCAAAAAAAAAAAAACAAAAAACAAAAAACAAACAAACGAACAAAACAAACAAACAAAAATTGAGTATGCACATGTGTATATATATATGCATATATACAACTATTTTAATGTAGTTTTTTTTTTGTTGTTGTTGTTTAATGTGCTTATTTTGAAGAAAACATCTGTTCACAATAAATAAATAATTATATATATACTGTCATTATGATCATTACTATCATCATCATTAGTACATAACGAGTTTTTTCACACGCTTTATCAAAGTACACATGCAATCAAACCCATGCCACCTGCACAAAAGCATAAACACCGAAACACACACACACATATCAAGCATTAAATGCAAGAGACCTATCTATCTAGATCTCAATACTCCAAAGCCATATTAACATAAAACAAACCTCTACAACACAAAGCTCACACTGCACTGCACCCCAACCTCACAAACACATATCAAGCATTAAATGCAAGAGACCTATCTATCTAGATCTCAATACTCCAAAGCCATATTAACATAAAACAAACCTCTACAACACAAAGCTCACACTGCACTGCACCCCAACCTCACAAACACAAGCAAACCCAGTTCCGCTGAAACCACCATTTCTATGCAGTCCATCGCTACATGAAAGCTTCATGTTCACAGTTGCGGTGCATGATTGCAGCATGAGTCAAGCTCATCGGCACAATCAACTGTAGAAAAGGGTGAAGCCTCCGGTGTAGTGTCGACTGCGACGAGTCTCGACGTCAGGTGCCGTGGTCGTGGTCATCGACGTTGTGGAATGGTGTGTCGATGCGGTGCTAGTTGGTGCGTGGGATTGAGCCATGGTGTTTGTGTCTGTGCGATGAGGTTGCGGTGCAATTGCAGGCCTGGTTTCATAAGGGTCGTGTCCATGGGATCTTATTCGGAGTGTTGTCGATATCAGTACTCCGACCGGGAAGGCCTGGAGATGCATGAGTCGCATCGGAATCTGGGGACTGTCATCATCTGGTCAGGTTTTCCTCTTCATAGGAATATGCCTGAGGAGCCAGTTCTAGAACTCCACCTTGCGCATGGAGACGTGCTGATTAGAGCAGGGTTCGAGAGCCCAGGGGGCCTGGATGAAATGGGGCTGACTTTCATCTAGGGACACTCTTCGTTCTGTCTCGGCCACCGATTGCTGGAGAAACCAGAAGAAGAGAATGGAGAATGACTTTTGGAGTTGGTGGTGACAAGTCGACCTGAATCAAGGGTCTCATTATCTCGGACCACAAATTTACCGTTGCGCATATTGACCCGGGGAAAGATCAAGTTTACGTAACGCTGGGACCAGATCGGCCCGTGGCAGGAATTGTTGAATAGCCATTTAATGTAAGACCATGTAATGTCAAATGATGAATAGCGGACCTCTATTTCCAGGTTGTCTTTAGTCTGATCTATTTCCTTGTATCGCGGAAATTCGCTCGAGTATTGTTGGGAGGTTTTTCTTTCCTGCAGCTGTTATTGGGGGGCTTTCTGGTCCATAAAGTGGGTCTTCCTGCAGTCCGTCAGTAATTCATCCAGCTAAGGATCTATCTTACTTGTCCTATCGATAGTGGAGGAACTCTTGTGGAAGTAAATGTCTGGATCCGGTTACGGGAAGTCTTCGAACAGTCAAAGCCGATGTCTACTTACTAGGGCTGGGTTATCCAACTGCCAGAACACCAAGAATAAAGTCTTCCTGCCAGCTGCTTGTTTATGAAGCATGGACAATCTCTCTCTCTCTCCCCCTCTCTCTTTTTCACACTCGTCGCCTTGTGGACCACCCTTCCTAGGTTGCATAAATACCTCTGTGCCTCCATACCTCTCTTTCTAAAGCTTCCGCTCTGCATGTGTTTCCTTGTAGTAGGTAGAGGTAGGGCTCTCACTTGTCTTTATTTCCAACTCTAACGTGTGATAGGAAAGAGTTGACAAGCAATTGGCAGTTGTGAGGTTCATGATGTTGACAAGTACTTTCTTGTGAGCTTTTGGATGTCTGTAACTTCACTTTTGAAAGGATCTCGATCGCAGGCTCGCCTACTTAAGAACTCTGAGCTGAAACCGCATAATTTTCCAGTTGCGTGGCTTCGGACGAATTTGGGAAACTGAGGGCTGCTTTTCAGGGACATCAATAGAAGAGTTGTACTTGTTGGATGAATCTTGCACTTAAACGCAGCGTTTGGAAAGAACACTCTTGGGTGTGAAAGGAGTTGTGGACGACGAACTGTATGACCAGTCTGCGAATTTGGCACACATCGTTACGCTAAGAGTGTCGAAAAGGAAGCTATTATGGCGGATGAAGTAGTTTCTGTGAGAGTGAAAGAGCATCCATCGACTTTACGCTCATCGTAGGCTTCCGTGTCGAGTTATTTACTACGACAGGTCTTTTGAACTACGTTGGTTGTAGTCTAGATCATGGGGTCTCCAAGCGGTGGGGGTGTTGATAAGGAAGAGGAGAATAGATTCGATACTACGACTATGACCACAATAGTTTTTCAGAAGAAGGGCGGCAGCAGTGGTAGAGTTGATATGGTACCCGAGATAGACTTATCCCTCAAGCTAGCCGAAGACAGTGACAATAAGGACGAGGAGAAGGAAAGTGGTGAACATGAGTTAAACACCCAGACGCGGCTGGATCATCAGATGTGTCGCGTTGAGGATACAGGAACCAATAATCCACAAGTTCAGTTTCAAGGGTCGCAACACCACTCTGGCCAGGTTGGAGGCTGTGGAAGTGAGGTTAGGGAGAGAGATCACTTGGTGGTTCACAGCTTGACGCAACGCAATAAAATTGGCAGTGACCGCCCAACAGTGGATAACGAATCGCCTCCCCCTTCTCCCGTTGGACTACCCACTTCTGCCGCCTACAAGATCAAAGATGAGGTTGCACATCTTTCTATATTGTAATCTGTGTAGTTTGATTCCAAACAAGTTCCCCTGTGACGTGCTTCAGTTCCTCCCTCAGTGCAATTGATACCTTATTTCGGCACTATGTATCAGGTTTCGGTTATTGAATGCGAATTTACAGTGTAGTATTCCTCAAGCTCTGAGTCCATGCTGGAGCACAGCAATGCTTGGTTGATGTGCCAATACTAATAATTAATGTTTTCGTAAAACATTGCAGTTGATCGCAGCACGCACGGAAATTACGCGCCTTAGGCAAGAAAATGACCGATTTCGTTCTGTGTTAACGCATCTTACGATGGAACACCGCAATCTTCAGATGCTTGTGGTTGCTTCCATGCAACGGCACAGCGTCTCTTCGATGTATCCAGTCCAAAGTCTCCTGACACAGGTTACACACATCTCTTCATTGATTTCAGATGTTTTAAGCTGTTCGTTCTGTTATATTCTTTTTTCATGGTTTCCTTTTCTTCAGGATTGTCAGATTGTAATACCGTGTGTAATTAGTGGTTTAAAGCGTCGTCAAGTCGGCACTTTTCAGAACCAACTAATATCTTATCTGCTACTAGTTATGCAAGACTACTTTCTTGATTTTTCTTTTCCAAATTTGGTTTGAATCATATCATGATGTAAATTAGTCTCTCTAAGTACCTCATACACGATACGAATCAACAAGCCTTGTCAGTGAAACTATTCTCGACAGTCGCGAGCATCTGTCCAGCAAATCTTTACACTTTAACGTTGTTAATCTTTCTTTTACGAGGATTCCTTCATACCACTTGAAACGTAGTTCATTAACAGACCACTGTTGCTTTTGTGTACATCAGCATGCCTCTGTAACGCCAGCGACTCATGGAGCATTGACATCGAGAAATTCAAACAAAGAGAACTTGCGAGCTGGAAGTCCTCTCAAGTCAACAGTTCATGAGAAGATTGCGAAGCACATGGGATTAGCGCATGCCCTGAACAGTCAGGTACCTAAGGTCGAAGGTACAACGTTTTCTAGGCCAGGAACTGGAACAGCATCTCCTGAGAGATCACCATCGCCCACCGAGTCCTTCCAAGGATGTCCTCCCAAGTTGCACCCTCCATCTCCGTCGGGGGAATCCGATCAGCTCCGAAAGCGATCACCAGAGCCGACTGAATGTAAAGCTAATAAGTCAAAGAAGATCACTCACAATGGCGTTCCTCATGATGTGCCGGTCACCCAGGTCGAGGGAGATTCCAACTTCAGGAAAGCTCGCGTGTCTGTGCGTACTCGATCTGATGCTTCAACGGTGAGAACTTGGAGTTCCTCATTTTTCAACAGCTACTCTCATCGCATTGCCTTTGTAGATTAGAAGCAGCTTTAAGAAGTTGATGTGTATAAGTCCCTGGTTTAACATGGTGAGCTTTTTGTTTTCAGATTAACGATGGATGCCAGTGGAGAAAATATGGTCAGAAGATGGCTAAAGGGAATCCATGCCCTCGCGCATATTACCGCTGCACTGTTATGTCTGGCTGTCCAGTTCGCAAGCAGGTGCAAAGGTGCGCCGATGATACTTCTATTCTGGTTACCACATATGAAGGAACCCACAACCATCCGCTGTCGCCCGCTGCTGAAGCGATGGCTTCGACCACCTCTGCCGCAGCTTCCATGCTTCTTGCGGGCTCTACCTCTTGTGATATGCCAAGCATGGCCTCGTCACCTCAGTTTATGCAAATGGCGGGCTCTCAAGGGCAAAACCCTGCAGCTGTTCCGGCAATCTCCGCATCCGCTTCATTCCCATCAATCACACTAGACCTGACGAACAATCCCATCAATCAACTAGGTTTAAGACTGACCAATAGCTCCGGCGCCACGACTATGAATCTGCAGCACCTTGAGGGTGCAACCTTGAATGGAGTCGTCACCACACAACGTGGCAGTCAACAACAATTCATGACGGTCCCCAAACAACCCGCCACAAGAAATAGCCCAATATTTTTCATGAATGGAGCAGCTTACGCTGCTGTGGTGACCAACTGTGCACCACTATCGAATCCAGGCAGCGCTTGCTCCCCAGCAGGCACTTTGAGCAATCAGTTCATGCAACATTATCCTAATATGGAATCCTCGAACGGGGTATTCAGGGATCACCCTGCTGTTTCACAAACACAAGCGTTGCAAACGTCTCTGGCAGAGTCCGTGACGGCAGCAACTGCCGTGATCACCTCCGATCCAAAATTTACCGCTGCTCTGGCTGCCGCCATTACCTCCATTATAGCCCAACAGAACCAGAACTCGCGAAATCAGTTCTCTCAGGTTGCGGGAAATCAAACCAGACAAGGGCAACAGAATGCATCGTCGCCTCCGTCAGCATTCACCACAGTTGCACCGAGTGGCTCAGTGGTCAGTCCTCACTCTAGTGCCGCGCCTGGAGAGGCTGCTCTTTCAACTATTCTGAAATCGGCTTTGATGTCCCTAACCAAGGATCAGCCAGCAAATGGACTGTTCAATTGTGTGAAGCCCTCTCCTGGGCACGGATCTGTAGTGGCCGCCGTGCCGGACAGACGACCTTAATCACAAACGAAATTTATTTAATTCTCTTGTCAATCGGCCTTGAATTTAATTTCGTGGTTTTAGTCGACGAAAACAACTTTGCCTTGCCTGGAAGAAATTACATTGTAGTTGGTGTTTCTGAGGCTCAATACTGCGCGGCAGCCGAAACAGACGAAGACAGTAAGATGCCGTCCACACGATGGACTGAAGAAGCTTGTAAACAAGAAACAAAATCTAAGCTACAGAAAGATTCTTTCAGAGGAGAAGTGGGTGTTCTCACTTTAAATCTTGTGAGCGACCCCCCGATCCTTTTCAATAACTTCTGGTCCTGGAGAATCAGTAAATAGAACGGATCAAACCATGTAAAGTGTGTACAATAGAAGCAAGACTGTTGCTGGATTTTTTTTTTTTTGACAAATAAAATGGAAGCTTTCACTGCTTGAGGTTGACATCATGTCACAATTTTAATCACCAGTGTAAAGAGCAGTAGAGCCCAGGTGATGCTGAGTATTGGGCTGAGGCAGATGATGAAACGGTACACGAATACACAGTATACTTGGGTTTGTCCATTATAACAAATAGTTTTTTTATGACAGGGTTGGATGAACGCTTTTAATATTAATTCCACTGTAGATTTCGTTGCCTTTGACCGTCACTGGATGCATGCCGTAAAAAAAGGAAAATCGGAATGGGTGGGTCCAACTGCCCCGGGAGGGAGGTCGCAGAAAAGACGCTTTCTCCCGTTCAGTCTTTGAACTGCTAACACGGCGTCACCTTTTGTGGACTTGTGCAGCGAAAATGACTGCAACTTTCTCTTTGAAAGTATACTATATGTCTGCTGCAGAATCGTCATGGAACGAAGGAATAGTCTCAAATTGAGCTTGCAGTAGATCAGTGATCAGACGACCAGATTTCACGCACCGTCACAGCCTTTTGTGGATGAAGTTTGGAATGACAAAATTTCGAAGAATTATTCGAGGCATTTTAATCAGGTCCTCAGACAAGACCATCACCGATGCATTCTATTCTAAGACCTTGCTCAAGGATCGTTTCACAGCATGATGAGTTGCTACTAGAATTCGTAACAGAAAAATAACCTAGTTTATTTTTTTAGGGTTTAGAAAATCTTCAGAGATGCTTTTTAAAACTATCATATTACAAATGTTTTTATTAAAATTCGAGTAAAAAGCAACACAGAAAACGTTGTAATTTTTTGTATCTGCCAAGAAAAACAAACTCCGGCAGCGTTGTGAGCTGAGTATAAATTAGGTTTGCAGTGGCTCGTTCTAGTCCTGTGACATGCACACTGACCTCATGTACCTAAGTGGCACATGCAAATTTTTACTGTGCACCAATCGAACCAAGTTATGCTGCTCCACCCCATGTACAAGCATCCTTTGGAACTTTCTGCTCATGTCTCAATTTGGAGCATCGAGAATCTTAACTAAATAATAGTGGAGCATCAAACTGAAAGCTCGAAGGCTTTGTCGCAGTATTCAAGGTCTCACAAAGTCTGATGATAAAACCAAGAGAGGTGAATCGAACAAGGACTCTAGCTTCAGTCCGGAGCACTTCAAGCGCCGGCCTAGCGACGCATGTCGCACCATAGTCACGGTTACCTGGTTCTAGAGCACCACCTGGACTGCATCGGTACTGAACCGAGGAATGTGTTACATGACAGGTTGGAATGGTAACTAGGAATCAACTGCCTTCACGAGGTCTCTTCCGAAGATGCGGACCATCAGGCTAGTGTATCTCCTGAGTTCACAATTTTGCTATGTGATCTGATTCGACTGTCTTTGCATAGTGTGGGATTACGCGTGGCCGTATGCGTGCTCGTATTTGCAGTGCTATAGAGATGACCCAAAATTTATGACAAGTTTAACAGTAGAGTTTCTGGTAACTGTTTCAGATCTCTTAAGGTTCTGGGTTAAGATTCGCATCCTCTAATCAACCAGCACTTGTCATCAGGTCCGACGTTGGGAAAGTGTAGTTCTTTTGGTTTGTAATTAGCTTCGTTACAGACTTACAGTTACAATCCTGTTGAATTGTCACATTTGATAGCTTACTTTATTGAATATCCTATCATGGTGATCACTTTTTAAGACTTTGGTAAAAAATAAAAAATAAAAAATAAAAAAACCAAAACTCAATTCTAAGGTTTTTAGTGGGTGTTCGATGGTGATTGGCTTGCTGATAATAGCGATTCGTATAATATAAATGGTGGTTTCTGCAATTAAGGAAGCTGTGCTAGAAATTTATTTCATTTACACTAAAACCCGATTTATCTTAAAATATAATTTCAGACAGTTGAAAGTCAAATAATCAAGCCAAACTAAAGCCATAAATCGCTAAACACTAAGTTGGTGGTTTTGAAAAGAACCATTGAAATTTCACCTGAAAAATGTTTTATTTATTTTTTAAATCAAGGACTATTTGTTGCATGAGGATAATTTACTACTGTGCAACTCTCCGACTATTGTTGGTTGATTTAATAAATATAATCGGCACATTTACAAATAGACCTCGAATGAGCGCGTTATTCCATGTTCGTTTGTGAACCCGATGGTCAAAAGAATAAATAAGACACACCTGATTCAGCAGATTTTTCAAAAGAGCGAACCCTGTTCCAAAGTGGCGGCACCTTTTTTGATTTCCTGCAGCGGCAAAGCTGCCCGGATGGCTGATGGATCCATTAATGCTGGTGCACAGAGTGGTTGCTGCAACAGTCCGCTAATTGGAAAACTTTGGGCTAAAGGGAAGTCTTGGTTAGGGCGAGAAAAAGCGCGATGGGTGTCTCCGTCTTCTCGTTCCGAAAGTGAAGAAAGGTGGATTTGCAGTCAAGTTAGTGTCTCCGTCTAGTCCACTTAAACGACATTCGTGACGAACTCCCCCCGGATGCTTGTCACGCCTGTGATCTCAACTCACACAAATCGAACGTGCATGCGTAATCCTCGCACTGGCATCACCGTACGAGATCGTGTGTACCACGTCCGGCTTCTTAAACTTCTTGACTCATGCACCACGCTGACGGCGCCGGACTTGCCAGTTGTGACGATCCCTTTCCCCCTGCAACTGGATGCTTTGTGGATTGTCTTGCACGCGTCCATTTGGGCTCATCTCGAGCTCCGACCTGAATCGCCGGGTTGGGGGAAACTTTGGGTCACACAATGGTCTCCAGCTAGGAATTCACTGATAGCACTCTAGTTTCTGGTGAGGAGTCGTACATGCATGACTCGGCCGTAGTGCGGGTCAAAAGATTCCACTTTTCATGGGCTACTCGTCTCCTTCCTTCACCTACTCCATCCGTGAAGAAGAAGCAGAGTTAAAAGTTGATCTAGGCATATCCACAAGTTATCGCGTCTCAATGTTGTGGGATTGATCCAAGGAAAACCTGATATTGCACGACGATTTCAACGCGTCGTTAATCTAGTATTTGCGGATTGTAATTCGGAGAGGACATCCCTCATGTGCAGTGAAGTTCAAATCTTGCAGTTCACATAGTAGAGATTGAACAGCCTCGATTGACAACCTCGACTATGAAATCTACCAGAGCGGAAACTTGTTTTGCTTCGTCGACTTCCACATGCAGGTGGAAAATTCGGCAACCCTTGAGCAAAGATCTATGGGATCAATCTCGCATACTGTTATTTATCAGCTCTCGAGGACATGATCATTACATGCAGAATCCATGTTGCGGGAAACTGGACAGGC
This sequence comes from Physcomitrellopsis africana, assembly GCA_036785485.1. Taxonomy (NCBI): domain Eukaryota; kingdom Viridiplantae; phylum Streptophyta; class Bryopsida; order Funariales; family Funariaceae; genus Physcomitrellopsis; species Physcomitrellopsis africana. The sequence continues at coordinate 98,924 of JAWRVF010000823.1, forward strand.
AATGCTGTTGAATTAACCTGCAGTGCACTCGAAATCTACGAACCGCCGCACCACGACCTTGTCAATCTTTCCAGATGGGAACGGGTACAGTTCCCTTAGTAAGTTTTGCAACCTCAACATGATCAGATTCAATATTACTTTTATACAAATGTTGGTATCGATTCCCGGGATAACAAGCTTTTAAAGAGGGGGCGGCGCTGGACCAGCTTCCACTACGACGGTGGGGACCTCATTACAAGCTTCGATGCTCTTGATTCCTTCTGCTTGTTTCAACGGTCAATTGGAGGAGTCTATCGTCAACAAATCTTGCTATCATGATCAAAAGAAGAGTATCTGGATTCCGTATCCTTCAACTTTGACGCCAAAAACAAAAACTGAATTTTTACTCTCGACAGAATTGGAACACATGCTCTAAACTGAGAGGACAAACCTCTACGTAGAGAGTAGCCACAAACATTTCTATTTACAACAATGTTGAATGTGAGTACACTGCTGTCGTTTATTCACGCTAACTCATTTAAGAGAGAAAATAATTCGAATATTTTAATATACGGTGACGGGTCTGTTTTCAATATCAACCATTCAATAAGGTTGTATTTTCTGTGAGCTGTATTCTATGTGATAATAAAGATTGCTTTACATCGACTCTTAATGACCTCATAACACAAACATACACTAGGTCTTCAAAGTTTACAGAGTGAGGTCATCACTGTATCGTCATAATACGTAATTTTGCATGTCAATTTTCAACAATTTTGTGGTATGACGATTAGATTTGTTTTGTTAAAAAAAGCACTTGATTATTGATTAGATTAAAAGCAATAACATGATCTAACTGGGATAACATTCCATTCCTTTCGAAGATTGAACTCAAGGGACTGAGCATAGGATAAACACAAAGCTTCACACGAAATTTACTTTGACAAACAATATGATCTCCAGCCGTTTTTCAACGCCAAAAGACTGCTTCGTGTCACCAGCTTCTGCTACACAAAGAGCTTGCTACCGGCTGCTGCCAAATGTTTCCAGTTTGTGTACAGCATGCAAACAGACGTCACAGTTAGAGATCAACACATTGTGAAACCATATTGGATGCTAATATAGAGAGGCTTAACTAGGTCGATAGAAGCAGCCGGTCAAGAACCGAAACCATAAGGTCTCGAAATTAACAGCACATCAAGCTACTACTATATGAGTCAATCCTCCAGTGTCGTGCCGCAGAGTTTTTAATTATAGCCCATGATTCGTTGGAGCTTTGAAAGGACGTGACTGGGATATTCCAGTCACAATGTGCTTCGGCAAGTATGTGGACTCAGCGCGCTCCAGCTGGAGAAGTGGACCCCGTAGCAAAATTGGACAAACCGCAATGGTGGACATGAATCTGCCTGATACAAAGCAGGAGTTGACATCCCCAACAGTGGCGATTGTCGATGTGCAACACCGCCTTATCCATACAGGGGGACTGGAGGCCAAGATGATGCGACTCAGACAGTGCAGTGAAGCTTGTGGTGCCGAAGTAGCCCAGGAAAATACCTGCAGCCTCGAACATTCCTTATCTTCACAACTTCGCACGGTTAGATCCATACAGGGAAGCGTGAGATCGATGATCTTCTATTTCTGAATTTTGCATTAAAGCATGTGAGAAATGCTGCACGCAGCATTGACTCTCATGCGAGTAAATGGAACACCGACCACTTTTGGGTTTTCCTGTTTCGCACCAGATCCTTCCACCGTAAGTCCCACACTTGAATACCCCAACCCAGTGGACTGTTCACTGGAGCCATCAATATCTCGGAAAAACTTGTGGATAGCAACGGCGGTCTTATAAACAAAAGGAGTTGTTCTGCGTGGCGATCGGACTGGAGCCTTGCTTTTCTTCATACAATGAGAATGATTGTTTTGCTATGTGGTTGTGCTCCGACCAAAGGGTTTCATGATCTCCATCCTGGGTCTCAGAATACAGTATGAATGGTCTTCATAACTAGCATTTTTTATGGTTGTAAAGTGTGTGATCCATGCAACTTGTTCAATCTGTGGTGAACTCAGATTCCTTCTCTTAACGTTGCATTTTCGGAGATCTGTTCTATTCTGTGCTTTTTTCGACATAAGTATAGATATACACACATATATATATATATATATATAGACATGATTTTGTTGAGACGTGAAGGGAATGGTTTGTATGGTGTTACATAAGGAACATACAAAAGCTCTCCCCCAACGTGGTTTACTTCGATCAGAGTTTCTGAGTGGGCAGGTGAACTTTTGAACGAGGTATTCCGAATCCTACTTTGTAGACTTGTGGCTGAAAGAGGGGAAGAAAATATATGTATATATGTATATACTCTAGTTTTTATTTTATTTTATTTTTTGAAATAGTAGAGATGAAATTTTGTAGAGGTGCTAAATTCATGGTTAACTATTACATTTGATTGGATTTGTGGGCTTCAATCTCATATTAGTTAAATGTACTTGATTTTGTATATTAAAATCCAAGTGGATGTTTTTACAAATCTTTTGTTTAAGAGTTTTTTTTTTCTATATTTTTTTTTTACTTTTGTGCCATTTTGATATTCTTTTAAATAGCCATATTTTCTATAATTTGCTTGAAATTTGGTCTCTTTGACAAAGTTTTCTTTGCCTTATTCCACATCATTTGACCATATTCTATCATAGATTGTTATATAGTGCTGATTATCTTCTTGTTTGCCTACTTGTTAGAATTAAAGATTATATTTCTTTTTTTTTTGTTTACTTTGTCTATATAATAATATTTTTAATATTTTCCATACTTATTTATATATAATATCTAATTTTTAAAAATAAAAATATTTTTTATTTTTATTTTTAAATATATTATTTATTTTTAAATATTATTTAAAATATATTATTTTTTTAAAAAAAATTATACTAATAAAACCCTCTTATATTTAAGTAGATTTATACATAAAGTTTTTCTTTGGTTTGTGGAAAATTTCTTAGCACCCCTTACTATATAAAATAATAATTAACTAGTTATTGGTAAGATAGATTGTCAATAACTTTTAAGAAAAATCATATCTCCTTTCAAAATTCCATCTTCATATCAAAATTTTATTATAACTCTATATATCTATTTTTCTACCTCTATAAAATCTTGGCTCTTAAAAAATCCCTTTAGTTTGTACAAAATGCTCAAATTGCAACAAAATCCTTCAATAGCTTATTCACCTGCAAAAGATTGATATCTTTCTGAATTTTAGAGTCTAATAACTCTTGATCTAACTATTCAATTTTTATCAAATTTCTTCAAAGTGTAGATTATATGTTTAAGCTTCACTACAAAAAAATTCAACTATAGATTTGCTTTTAATCGTTTGATATCTTTAAAATCCTACTAAGTGCTTAAAACCCTAGTTTATAGACACCTAAGCACTATTTCCTTCATATCTCAAAAATCCAATATTATAATGCTACAAAAATTTTATATATAGTTTTGCAACATAAAAACACAGACTTTTAAAATTTTTGAGCCAAAAAATTATCAAATTGCTTAAATTATAGCTCAAAATACAACCATTAATTAAGCAAGGTCACTTATTGCTCTTAGATTGCAAGCATTTACTTCAACTCCCAATATCTCCTTCATCTTAGCTTGAAATTCATTAAGTTGCTAATAAAAAATATAGCCTAAAAAATATTCTTTTTAATCTCAATAGCTGATTCTTTAATGCTTTCTATACGCACAAATTATATCCAAAAGAGTGACAATAGGTACAATTTCAATACCTTAACTTTGAGTGCCTATATCTCTTTCATAAAAATTCTAAATCATTCAATTTTTGTATCAAAATCATAGTCAAAAACCTAAACTTATTGATCCTAGCGTCTAATGTTTGAATCCTTTCAAAAAAAAAAAAACCCTAATCTCTAATAAGGCTTCAAATAGCCTCCTTGAAGCCCATTGGATATGATTTTTGGCCAATAGGAATAGAGATTTCTATCATCCATCTCCATTCATCTACATGGATAGCCTAACTATTCCTTTTCACATTAAAAATCCTTTTCTAATCTTTTTTCTAATAAGATTTATATAATATGTGTTTCAAATATTAAAATATAGAAATAAAATAAGATTTCAAGTATCACCAAAATATTTAAAGTTATTATCAATATAAAATCAACCTCAAAATTACTATCAAAAAAAAAAAAAAAAAAAAAAAAAAAATGTTGTATAAATCTCAATAAAAGTTTTTTTAAACAAATTCCTTTCAAAATAATAATTTAACCATATTTTGTAATTAATAAAAAATCCATTGATATGGCTCTTATTTAGCTTTATAATAAATTATATATTAAATATATATATACAATATTTTCATATTGTAGCTAAACCGCAACATGACAACATGTTAATATGAAATACTCAAGATTTTTGTGATTAGTATAAACTAAAATTAGATGAGAAGCACCTTTTAGATAGTGATGTCAATCTTATAATAAATCCATAATAGCAAGGGATTCTTTGTAATGAATCTTATAATTAATTTCAACTACTAAAAATTTTCTTGAATAAAAAATAAAAAGATAAAGTATATTATTTGTATCCATTTATAATAGAATTATATCTTATGTAAATTCTAATACATCTTTTCCCATAAAAAAATGGCTTAAATAAATTTGGACCACATAAAATAAGAGTTGACATAAAAATTATTTTTAAATCTTAAAATACTAATTCAATATTTTGATTCTATTCCAATTTATCTTTAGAAGTTAATTGTGTACATAAAATCAGCAACTTGAGAGAAATTTTTAATAAATCTCAAATAATAATTTACAAATCTCAAAAAATATTGCACATCACATATAATTTTTAGAATTGCCAAATTTATAATTTTTTTTTATCTTCTTAAAATCTATTTACAAATTATTACTTGAGATAATAAATCCAAAAAAATCTCACTTGTATTGTGTGAAATACATATTTTTCCATCTTAGTAAATAATCCTATATTTTTAGATTTTTGCAATACAAGGTAAATATATTCATGTTTTATCATATTTTTGGAATAAATAAGAATGTTTTCCAAATAACACATAATAAAATTATTTTAAAATTCAAAAAATATATCATTTATCAAATGTTAGAAAGTAGTTAGAGCATTTGTAAATCCAAAAAGCATAATATTATATTCAAAATAGCCATATCCAATTTAGAATGAAGTATTTTATTTATATATTTTTTTAATATATACCAAATTATAGGATCTTTATAAATCTATCTTAATATAGATCTTAGCTTAACTAAATTGATAAAAAAAAATTTATATTAAATACAAAGGATAATAGTTCTTCATGATCAATTTGTTAAATCCACAATAATCTACAAAAATATGTAAAGATCTATTTTTTTCCTTCACAAAAAAAATTGATGTATCTACAAGAGATTTTAAATGTTGGATATAGTTCTTTGCAAGATTTTTATCAATATATTTTTTCAAAGCAACAAATTTATTCTATAACACATTGTAAATTGGTCCAAATGGTCATTGAGCTCTTTTTTGAAGATTAATTATACAATCATAAAAATAATATTTTGATAATATATTAAAAAAAAATTCTTAAATATATCTTGATATTTTTTATATTGCTTTGAAAATTCACTATAATCTTTGCTTGAATGAAGAATTGGTACTACATAAATGACAATTTTTTTTTTTTAAATAGCTTACATAAATGTCTTACCTCTAGTAAATAAGAATCAAGATGATTTATTAATATTTAGACTAAATCTTAAAGTGACCTTTTGAAATTTCCAATCAATATTAAGATTATGTAATTCAAATCAAAGAAAACCAAGTACCATTGGATTTTAAGGATATTGAATGATATTCAAGACAATATTGAATACTTAATCTTCTAACACCACTTTCTATACTTTGGTATCTTTTGTAACATCTCTAGATACAAGTAGCTATCCATCAGTAGTATCTCTAGATGCAAGTGGCTATCCATCAATAACCTCCATTAGAGTTGGTTGGATCTTCTTTGACAGTATTAATTTTTAGTTGTAGTATAAAGTCTTTATCTTTAAAACACGTTTAAGCTATGGTGTCTAAAAGCACTTGAGCTGAAAATTTACAATTTGAAATTTTAATAATTATAAGAAATTTGAAACAATGTATAAAATTTGGTGATAATATGAAACTTATATTTGACAATTGTGGCTCAAAGTTGCCAAATTGCAAGGTCCCTATTGCAACTAATTGTCTTTATTTTCCAACTTTTCTATGTTTGAGTTTGTTTTCAATAGATTTTATTATATATCAATAATTTTTAATTATATTTATTTTAAAGAACATTTAGGTGGACACCCCCCTTTTATTACATGGATACCCTCCATATCATGCATTTTTGTATACACATCTCTGTAAAAAATAATTAATTTTTATTTCTAATGAGATTTTTTTTCTTTTCTTGTTTTTTTTGACATTACAAAATGATAACAATAATCAAATATTTTCTTCTTTTTTATTATTATTTAAAAATTAGTTATATTTTGAGGGGGTGTGTATATAGGGGTGCATGGCACAAAAGATATCCATATAATAAATGGGAGGTATCTACCTAGTAGTTTTTTTATTTTATCTTTATAATAAAAAATTATTTTTAAAATAATAAATTATTTACTTTATACAAGAATTACTTCAAGTAAAATAAACAACTAAGTAAATTTTTATTAATATTTAGTAGTATTATAGACTCTTACTTGATATTATATTTAATTAAGAATTTCATTTTAAATCAAAATTTTAAAATTTATTTTTTTAGATATTAAAAATAGAAATAAATTTATCAAAAGTTATTAAGATAATTAAAAAGTTTTTATAAATATTTTTTTATTATTATAACTAAAGAAATAAAAATAAAAATAAATAATCATCTAATAAAAAAATTAAAAATCTTATTATTATTAATATTTATGGTTTTGTACTTTTGAATTTTTAAAAGATTTTGCTAGTACATCAATACAATTTTATACAACAATAAAGAGATGTAATTGAAAAAAAGCTTTAAAACTATAAAAGACCAAAGCACATATCTTTAGACAAACAAATAAACTTTTATTTTAAAAAATTAATAAAATATGATTATTTTGTTATATTATCAGGACCAATCAATCTTATAAAAAATTAGATTGTTAAGATCTTATACTCTTTAATATTTCAAAAAATATCAATTTGGCAACATATTAAATGCAAAGACTAATGAAGATTCATCTTTTTGCTTAATAATTTTCTTATTAAATATTATGAAACAACATAAATTGTAAGAAGGAAATAATTTGTATCACTCACTATTAAAATAGATATTAATTAAAAACTTAGAATAGAAGATTCTTGGATTTAAGTCAATGCTAAAATAAATTAGAATATCTTAAATATTTGGATAGATATAATATTTGTTAGTGCACATAACAACCTTTAAAAAATCTTATAAATAATTTAAATATTTATTTTCATAAATAATATCTTTATAAATTAAATACTATAAATTAATGGCAATAATAAGATGACATAAAGCAAAGAAGAATAATTTTAATTACTTATTATCTCTTACATATTCTTTAACTACTTTGAAGATTTTTCTTATGCAGGATGGAAAACAAGCAACTAATAAATTTATCTCAAAAACTATCATTTATAGAATTGTAAAAAACCACTTGGATTGCTACAACCTTCTTGGCATCAAAATTAAATGAATATTTTTTAAAAACATATTATTTTCAAATAGATAGTGAGATATAACATATTTGGTACTATAAATTTAAGATAGACTCCTAATGCTTAGTCATATCTTTGAAAGAGGACACTACACTATACAACATTCCAAATATCTTACATAAGATAATTCTATAAATTCAAATAATAATTGGATGGTTTATCTACTTAAGTATAGTATATTTTGAATAGCTTAAAGAACCTATCAATGAATTTTTTGCAATGTATGTATTAAAATGTGTAGCAAAAATTATTTAATAAATCTTAGATTTTATTAATTTGTGAAGCAACTAAAAATTTGACCACTACTTGTGAAGCTACTATAGAAATATCTTATAACTTTGAAGCTTAGTTTGCAAATCTTATGGTTGTTATAAAACTTTTAGATTTCTTTATTGTTAGCTATTATATATAGAGGTAATACTTGTTAATCTATTTCATAATTTCAAACTTATTTTAAGATTTTCTAGTCTTTTGTATTTAAAAATAGCTATTTTAGTGCCAATTTTATTATAAAAATATTTTTACTTGATTTTTTTTTTTTTAGTTGTAAGTAAATATAATTTTTTTTAGAAAAATCATTTAGATTTATGTTCTCAACAAAAAAAATTATTAGTATATATATTTTTGATGATATTTATAATATATTTCTATAAAATCTTTATATTTAGTATTTCTACTTAAATGTTGTAATCTTTTAAATAAATTATAATATGTGATTTTTTTTATAAATAAATAATAATAATAATAATAATAATAGTAATAATTTTAATTAATAATTAGCTATAATCAATAGAAATTCTTATTTATATAAATTTTTTATTTCTAATAATATTTAAATCTTATTATTTATTTAAGTTAAATCTTCTACAAAAGAGTAGATCTTTTTCTAAACTATTTTATTTATTATACTTAAAATAATTATTTACTTAATTTATAATATTTATATTTAGAAAGTTTTTAATAATAATTTTTGAAAAATCATCAATATAAAAATTTCTATATATTACAAATCATTTAGACTAAGTCTTATTATAATTGGTTAAAATATGCTTAAATTAAAGTATTTTTTATATAGCATTAGAATAAGGAGTATAAATTGTGCTTCTTATTTACCATTATAAAAACAAAAAAATCATGTCTCTTAAAGAGAAAAATAAAGAATACACTTTAAATCATAGTTAAATTTTATTTAAGTTGATTATAGATGGTTTCTAGTAGCTAAATATCTTCTATTTCAATAGAAATGTGTCTACTTCCAACCTTTGATTAATTTTTTTTTTTTTTTTTTTTTTTTTTAATTAAGATCTACATCTACTTAAGAGTGCATAGAGTTTTTTGAAATAAAATTTTAACTAATTTGTATATTTCAAAGGTTAGATTTAACAAGAATGCTATCTAATTTAAAATTAATTGAATTTAATTTTAAAAAATCTTTCATTGAAGTGTATTGTATTTTTCACTAATCTAGTACACAAAGGTTTTTAAAATTAAAGAGTTTAAAATCTTGTTCTATCAATTATGGACAAGCAACACATAATTATTTAACATTTTTTATCATATACATACATACAAATATGCAATTATTTTTATGTTAAAGTTTAATTTAGAAAAAGTGTTAAATAATTATAAATAATTAGATAATTTATTACAGTATATAATTTAAATTGATTAATTTATATTTATAAATAATATCATGTTTAAAAATAACAGCTATAAAATTTTAAAATAACATAGAAAACAATAATATGCATTAATGAGATTTTAATCATTTTTACTTTTAAATATTTAATAGAAAGCCGACTCTAATGACAAATATTTTTAATATTTTTTAATTTAAAAGACTTATCTATTTATTTATTAAAATTAATATTACCTATTTACAATATATTTTCTAAAATAATTTCCTTTCATAAATAATCTTTTTGATTTTATCTATGTATAATTTTTCTAATTAGTGTTAATAAGATTTCAAAGATTACTACTACTTTTATGCTCTATATTCAGAAATTGAAATGATCAAGAAAATTATACAACACTGATGATAACAAGATTAATCATTTTAAATTATAATTTTAAATTGAAAAGATTAAAAAAAATTACTGTACACATGGTGATGAAACAAAACATGGACTGAAGTCCTAGGCACATTTACAATCCTCAATACCAGGTAATTAGTCAGCAGTATAGAAAGTTACTATACATAGATATGTACTAAACAAATAAAATAAAATAAAATAACATGCACTCAATTGTACTCATTGCATAGCACAAAACTTCAACACTTCACAACTAAGTATAACATGATGCACAAACAAAACCACACGTTGCTTGCTGAATTACTACGTGACATTCGTTTTTCATCAGAAGATGATTGTGGGAGTCTGCATCTGCTTCCTGCTCCATTTGTACGGGAAATGGAACGCACTATACAATCACCAGAAACACACAAAAGTCCATTGTTTGCATGTAATTTACAAAGATGCATGTAGTTTTTGGCGTCTAAAATTCTCTTTGTACATTGTGTTCACTGGCTTAGAGCTGCTAACTAGTTTGGGAGAGGTAAAAACTTATCTGTGCTCTTCGAAGACCAGAAACCTACAGTGGGCTTTCATCAGCTAGCAATTGTACTCAATAGAGACTGCATAGAAAGGTCTCAAGGATACTGCTCAAGGCAATCTTCTCAGCAATCTTGCCTGCAAACCCATGTGCAGCATTATATGATCATACCTTGCTTGGCGTTCCATCATATTGTGGGTTTGACAGAGAATCACGCTGCAGTATGTGTCTCGAATACCATGTCTTGAATTTGAGATGACAGGATTTTGATGTCATGGAAACTTCCGTAAGTTGTCCGAGGTTAAGCAGGAATGCATAGGTATTTACGGGGCATCTTCCCTGTGGCACGAATGCGAGAGGAAATCTCCTCGGCTTTCACGATATCCTCTGCCCTGCTTGCCTCCATAGCAGCCCTCTTCTCTTGTGCCTTGCAATGTGCTCTCGCTACAGCATTCTTCATCTTCTCAATGTACTTGGCCCTCTTCTTGTCCAAGTTCTCCTGTCGAAGGAGATGACGCAAGTTGAATTCAGCATCTAAATAGAATCATGGGGCTCATTATATCCAACACGGCAGAAAGAATACCCCTGTTAATGTCGGATCATTCGTCACTCTACTACAAGAAGGTAAGTACCTGGGCCTTGCGCATTTTGGCTTCAGCCTTGGCTTTCATTGTATTCTCCCATGCCGTAATCTTTGACTCATCCCTTGCATATCTGCCAGTGTGTTATTCAATTCAATGTAGTCTAGTGTGGGCACCTCACTATAAACTCAGCTGTGAGATGTTTCTGAGGTATTAGACAGTAAAATTAGGTCATGTCAAGGTACTGTCCTGGACCTGCTCCAGAAAATAAACAGAATTCTGTCACAAGAATTTGCTTTAAGGCTTAAGATTCTTCCCCGAAGAATACCACGACAATGGCTGACAAAGAATGCGTCCGCAAAAGCATGGGTATGAAGTTCACTTACCGGTTGTACGCTTTAGCCTTGGCACCTTCCTCCCAGGCACGGGCTCGCGACAGAGTCTTTTCATGCTTCACGCGCGCAAGGAGATGCTCCAATTGCGCACCTCCGACTGCTACAATTCCAGACGCTCGTCTCGTCACACAGTCTGGAAGCTGGCAGACATCTTTTGATAACATCTGTGAAGGGGCCTCACTGATATGGTTCGACAGGTATTGGTATGATAATGCCGCATCACCTGACTCATAATACCCTACATTCGAGTCGTCATACGGTTGTTTGATTGTTCAGTAAAGTCGAAAATGGAGAGATAGAGGAAGACTCTAATTATTAGACAACAGTACTCCTATCGTAATAAGACTTGCCCATTTGATTCCTGAAGTCGCCACCCTACTTCAAATTTCTCATCAAAAAATCGAGGCTGTTTTTTCGAACAAGAGATTGATCACCTGATTGTGATGGCGTAGAAATGGTCAGCAAAAATTGCGACTGTGGGTGTGGATTGGCATTCAGAATAGTGTGTTGCTCCTGATGTTGGTGATACTCCCCCTTGGTTGGCTGAAAGCTGGCACTCCGTGTGTTGGTTGAAGTGACATCATGCCCTAGGATTCCTGGCACAGAGTTCCTTTGCACGCCATTGATGTGCACCTCCTGACCCGCCGTGTAGGGTGAAGACGGCCTGGAAGGACTTTTGGCCGTACTCGTTGCTGCATGGTTGGTTGGATTTGAAGCTGGAGGATTAATCTGGTCCTCTGCCTCTTGTGCATGGGGAAATTGCCCACATGTTGGGGGAAATGCATCCGCTAGTTCCTGAAGTTCTGGCACGGCAGGGAATTCCGATTGCTCTTGCGAATCAGCCTCGTTGATTCCATTGCATGCGGTGCTATTTGAAGGATCAGGTGCTGTGTTTACAAGGAAACACCATCAACCATGATTACTCAGATAAAATAATGTAATGCTTTCAAATGAAATATTTTACATGTGTAGCAAGGAAAAGTAATATTCATCCGCACCCAACACATCACAACCAAAAGAAGCTCTAAGTGACGAAACTGTAAACGCAAGGGCTGTCTCTATTTGCTCTGCATTCAAGGTGGTGGGCGGTGTACTCTGATCCTCCTGAAGATGAATGCCGTTGTTCCCGATCCCTATTCGTACTCCAGAGTCATCATGATTGCCACTCGGCGTTTCTGTGTGGTAGAAGCAAATATCCCACTTGGTTATCAACTTATGAAGACGTTACCTTTGTTGTAAATCATGAATAACGTGCTATTTTCCTACATTTTGATCAAAATGATTCGAATTGCCAGAACCCCAAGAAAAATTCTCATGATCATAATTTAATCGGTTAACTTCTGCACTGATTGTGCGATTGTTTGGTTCTGCAAACGGAGTAGATTTTGATTCACAAACTGTCGCTGATTCATCTACAAAAAAGGCTCCACGATGTCTTCGAGTTCGTCTGGGCTGAACGGTGAACTATCATTGCCTCAATGTACACGAACTAGCATTGCTTCAATGCAGGTGAACGGATGGAGATATAGAATCAGCCACAAGAAAAACAGCCAGGGAAAACTTTTTGTCTCTCTCGAGCCTTGAACGTTATCTTTTTCACAGCAGTATTGTTTGTTAAAACTATCAACCCCTGAATGGTCCCACAACCTCCATAGTCTACAAGGCAGGTCAGAAACTTTTTTGCTGAAACAAACAGAGCTAAAGAAGGTTTTCGAAGATGAGAAACAACTCTTTCCTAAGCGCTAAATTTAACAGGAACTCAGAACTTAGCGCCATACCTCTCAGTTCTTGGGCCCCACCTTGTGCATCAGGCCCATTTGCACCGAACATCAGTGCACTCTTGAAAGAGGAAAAGATGTTCTTGGGTATCTCTGCAGCAGCTCTTGCCTTGCGAGGAGTCAACTGAAAAAGCTCAATCAGCATTCATTATTTTTAGAATTTGTCATGTAAGAAAATAAAGGCACTATCTCGCTTGCAAGGTAATAAATTGGTAGAGTAAGGACCAAGTATGTGCACGGAGTGCACGTAAAGCCCAACATATCTTGAAGGATCTTGCTCACTACTTGACCTTCAATATGAACAACTTCGGCATTCCTAAAGAGTGCTTCATGAGCTATTCTTAATGAATGCAGAAAAGAAATCGGAAATCACAGAATAATTTATTTAATCCAGAAGCACCTGGTTACATGCGTCATCGCAGGACTTCTGAAGTCCACCAACGTCAATATGAACCTGGGGAACAGATGCCGGCGTCTTCTCCATCTCCTCCGTCTCATTCACTGTATGCCCGTTCGAAGTTGGCAAAGAAAATTGTGGTGTTTTAATCACCATAGCAGCCATCCTTACCCACTGCCGTATCCAATATATGTATCTCTGCCTCTTTTTTGACTTGGGATGTATCGAACGCCGAATGGAAGATTAAATTCCCTCTCTTATTCCCGAACAATGCAAAGATGAAAATAAAACTGCAGCTGATTTCTTCAACGTCGTCTGCTTCTTTTCTACAGGCAACTGCAATTAAAATGAAAGATCAATGAATAGTTATTCACTTTGGAATGATAAGGGGGGAAGTGGAATTCCTCTGCCCCGAAATCTACATCAATCAATCAAAAAACCTTATGGGTGCCAAAAACAATTTTAATAATAATTTTAATAAATTGCTTCTACATTGATTGGGAAAGTCTGGCTATTGAAAAACTTTACCCCCCCCCCCCCCCCGCGTAGTGTTTAATCATACACTTGAACATCAAAGAAATTGCCTGATAACAAGAAGTATGCGTACCTACACATCATATCTAATGACCCACACAAGCCGATGATGTATAGGAACAAGCCTCGACCATCACAACCAACACGACGAAAACCACAAAGAAGATTGAACTTCGTGTCCAATTCAAGAAGTCAGAATTCAACAAAAAAAACTAAGTAGCACTCAAACACTGCGAGTCTCTGCAACAAGGACGACGTCGAAACGGACCAATCCCACCACTCTGTAAGCCAATGAAGGGCAATCAAATTCTTCCACAAAGAAGAGCGTCTCTAAATCAAAACACAGCTTCGTTTGGGAAGGAAGGCGCGGATCCGGAATTCAAGAGTAGAGCAAGCCCTGGTTGCGAAAGGGAAAAAGGGAGTTAGCAAGGGGTATGTAACAGAGCTTGAAACAAGAATCAAACTAAGAATCCAAGACAAACGTTGGCCAACAGACTTCACCGCCTAAACTGGCAAGAGTTGGAGAAGAAGAGATCTCCAATTCCGCAGGCTTCTACAGAAGGGATCGAAAAGGGAATTAAGGAATTAGGGGGAAGAAGAAAGCGCAAACAAGGAGGGAGGGAAGGAGGGAGGGTGGGGGAGGGGATTAGCAAGCAGCACACAAGATCATGTCCCTCACCAAGATCAGTACCCCAACAAACCCAATTCGGCGTCGCGGCGTCGGAGCCTTGTTGGGAACGTGAGAACTTGGGAACGTGGGAACCATAACTGACTTCCAACGGTCATGGGGTCAGCTGAAAGGAGAATCTATGTAGTGAGTTGGGTGGTTACTAGTAAGTTGGATTGGAGCCACCTCGGATCATGATTGGCGGGTTGGCCAGCTCTCGATCCCGCTCCTTTTCATGATTTAAACTTAGGGGTTTCATTTTGATGCATGTTTTATTCTAACCACCATTTTTTTTAAATTACAAAATAAAATATACTTTGGAACTGCATTCTGAAAAAAATATCTTTACAGGCTTGTTCGAATTAGCAAAGATCATTATTGGCTTGTGATGACTTTTATTTATATGGGGAAAAAATAAACACACACACACACATACACACATACACACACACACACAAGGTACTAAAACTATTTGGAAATAAAAATTATTCAGAAAAATCTGAACATAAGTTTTTTGTTTTTTCGCTGTTTAACCTTACAAATTGGTTTCATAGTATTATGTGTTGAATTTATGCTTATTTTGTTGAAATATTTTTTCTTTAAAAAATTATGCAGTGAAGTTCAATAAGAACTTGTAATCAAAATCCACTTCAAGATAATTGGAAAAGAAATTTTTTTTAAATTTAAAATTTTTTTAAAAAAAATCAATTACAGTTTGCCACAACAATATTTTTTCTTATGCATCTAATTCACTAATCAATAATTATTTGAAATTTATATATTTCTTAAACATATAAATATTAACTTCAAGCTATATTTTCTGTTATGTTTAATGCTTGAAATTTTACACAACTGTTGTATAAATATATGTTCTAAAAGTTTATTTATTTATTATTTATTTTTAAAATAAAAAATGATAATAAAATAATAATAATAATATCGTGATTTTTGTACAGGTTTCAGGCCATATTCAAAAAAGAAATTTAATAATTACCACAAAAAATCCAAAAACACTCCAAGTGAATACTCCTTGTGGAACTTACTTTGGATCTAGTCACCAACCTGTCTTTTAAGATCGTACTATCAAAACAAGCCTTTAGCAAGCCTTCAAAAAAAGATCATTGCACAGAACATTTGGAAGGAGATTAATTGAATTGAGGCATTAGGTCATTACTTTAACAAAAAAAAAATACCATAATCACCCATCCAAATAATACCAAACCTGAATAACGCAATTTGCAACCAGAGTTCGAAACCTATGAAGCTCACCACTGTGATGGACACGTGGATGAATGATACTTTCGATATGTCATCCATGGCGGGGATGGGGGAGGCCGTGGTGGCGGGCATGAGTCATCGCGTAGAGAAGGGGGGCCACTTCATGCCCGCGGCGCCGTTGCAGCGGGCATCGTGGTGGCCTTCTCGGTGCGCGGCGTCGTCACCCCGTGAGCAATCGCGCCCCGCACGACTGGACGAGCAGTGCTCTGCATCATGCGACCAAGTTTCGCCCGGCAACATCTTCAGCCGCGGGTCTGGGTAAATTTGCATGTCATTGAACAGCTCCTCGCACTCTTCCCGCAACATCGCCAGGTTCTCCAGCTCCACCCGCTGCTCGATGGTCACACCGTGCTTGATCATCACCAGCCGCGATCCCTGCAGGATGCGCCACACGAATTTGTCCAGGGCGTGCGGGAATTCGTCGCCGACGGTCGACTTCTTCTGCACCTCGAAGCTGAGGTCGCGGGATGCAACCGCGTGCACCCTGCCAATGTAGTGCCCGAAGCACTCCTTGGGCGCTCTCTCCAAGAATTGGGTCAGCCATCCCTCTATCGCCCTCTGTCGATATGCTTTCCTCTCCTCGACTTTCACGTGGTTTAAGTTGGGGGGTGGTGCGGTGACTGCACAATTCACCTTGCAGTCCCGTGGGTCGGACATCGTTGGACTGAAGCTTTCGACGTATGCAAGCGATTTTTTTCAGCTTTTTATCAATTTGTTTTTTGGATGCAGTGGAGACAGCGCAACGTCCCACAGTGACTGCTGCGGGAGAGCAAATATCTTCCTGCTTTGGGTCACTATGTGATGTGGAAGACGAGGTGTGAAGGCTTCGTGATGATCCATAAGATGGATGGCGGTTGGTCACCAACAGTCAGACTGAAAAGACGCTTGATCTTTCCGTTTTAGAGCACAGCTTGAACGTGATACCCTGTTAAAATGGTTGTCAGGTGCAATGCGTCGCTCACGAGTTGCACCTGACAACCATTTAACAGACTATCGCGTTGCACCAGCGACAGGCGTTCACGCCAGGACATGTAAAAGAAAATTTTAGCAATTGCAAGAATAAAAAAAGATTTAGGTCGCTGAACAAAAGTCGAAGGGATGCGATGCACGAACTCACGGGAATCCACTTCATCTGATCATGGAAGTGACACCAATGCTCACCTCGCTGCGGTGAAAACACATCTGTACCTGAAAACTCATTCTGTACGTTCTCCAGACATCAGCGGATGAACGATATAGTGAGTTTATGCGATCCGCCCAGACGATTGCGGGCGATTTCTACATCGGCCGTAGAACCACAGGTACCGGACAGAACCGTTAGCCTCAGCTGCAGCCATGAGCGGGGTTAGTCCCAACTCTGCAGAATACCTCTGCAGTTATTTCCGTCCTGCTAGGGTTCAGTGCCAGTTGCCTCCGTGTATTCCATGAAGAAAACATTGAATCCTTCGCCTCTCAGTCTCAGGGTCACGGGATTTGTACGAGGAAAACTTTTCTTGCGTCAAGTCCACTCCCTTCGACCACAACATAGTATGTGTGACACTAATTTAGCAGTATATTGCAATCCTCCCTGTTAAGTTTATCCAAGCAAGTGAGTTTACAGCAGAATGCAACTCGAATCCGATTTTTGTTTGCGAGCAATTGGGATCAGGAAATTAAAGCAAAGAAAGATCCAAGCTGAAGTTTATGAATAAATGTGACATTGGGCAAGTGAGAAGGTCGGCTTTCTGGTATTCGGTGGTTTTTCGATCTTTTCGGACTTGCCTTTGGTCCGATGTATCTTTCCAGTCAATACTGTTGCAGTACTCGGAGGGCATGAAGTAAGTAATCTTCTATGATGGAGGAGTTGGACATAAGTATGAAGACTGGATCACCGCACCAAAACATTTCGGAATTGCAGTATTGAATCGTTTCTAATGCTGCAGGTTCAAAGCTTGGAACTGCAGAACCTGCTGTAAACGACAATTTTACCTTTCCCAAAACTAAGGAGTGGTGAGTTCTGGATCACCGGATCATAGAGTACTCATGGCCACAATGCGCCGTCTTTCTCAGGGATGCATCACAGGGTCTCCAGTTTCTCAGTGGGATCAATTGTGCCCTAAATGTCAAACTATCGTCAAGGAACAGGGGTATGAGACAGAGCTGAAATCAGGACCAAGTTTTCAAGTGCAGGTGGTGAGGCTCGAGATGGAGAAGAAACTGAAACTGGTGGAGGACAGGCTTCACGAGAGAGAAAAGAGTGAGCGCGCGTTGCAGGAACAGATCATATTTTTGTCTACATGGGATCCTGTTGTGATGAGCCCGGGCTACACGGATATCATCCTACAATCTGGAGGCCACATCGTCAATGCGCACCGAGCAGTGCTTGTAAAGATCCCCACATTGAGCTCAATTCCAAGCTCTCTTTAAGCACTAGAGCTAATGTAAAGACGAATGCACAGAGTATCGCCAAGGCTAGACTACCTAACATTGAATTGGTATCCCTTGAACCAGTGAATCAAATCAAACTGACAAAAAGGGAACCACCAACTTGCACTGCCTATATTCATGGTTTCTAACAACCTGTTCATTCCAATCTTTTGGTCGCTCTTGAACAGAATATGCGTTTCAAGATGCAATACTTGTCTGAATTTTTTGAGTGGAAGAGAACATAGTATTAACTCTAACCTGACTAGGTGTTTCAACCCAAAAAACATCGAAGCTGATACTGAACACGATCAATTTGACACGCAGGCTGCAAAATCCGATGTGATACTAAAATTGATGAAAGGGAACCTGGATCAACTAGGGACAGTGTCAATGGAGTTGCACATTTTCCCAGAAGCGTTGGATGCATTTGTGCGCTATTTCTACACAGGCCACATAAGCCATAGAGACCTCAAGTGCTACGCAACCAAACTCCTGACCGCGGCCAAGAGGTACGGGGTGAGATCTCTCCAACTCGTCGCAGAGCGTTACATCGCAAAGCATGTTTCCAAGGAGACAGCTCTCAGTACCTGGGAACTGGGTGTTGACCACAACTCAGAAATCATCAAGGAGTCTGTGCTGCAGATTCTTGTGAAGGACGTGCAAGACATTCCTAAACTCGGAGAGTATCGAACCTATAGGTGCCAGAAAGACCCTGAACTCCTTGTTGGGCTGTTCGAAAACCTCCTTGGAAGGGTAACGTAACGATTCCACACCTTCATTAACATATGTTCCGTGTCACCGAACAACAGGCAGGAAAGTTGAAATCCTAAATACTTGCCAACCCTAATTTTCCAATGCTTGTAAGAAACCTCTCCGCCCTTGATCACAATCCGTTTTCTATCCCTACTACTGCCAATTTCCTTCGAAGGGCTGGCACGAGGGCTGCACGAGGGCCCCGATTCGCCTCTCCAAGACCAATTGGGTCTATATTAGGGCTGGATCAAGCAAATGCCGCTACACAAGTAACAGCACACGCCGCTTTAACAAAAAAAAAGGCGAGAGAGCCTCGGCACCTCCTCTCCTAATCGCATGGGTAAAATTCCAGCTGCTGCGAGCTCCTAAGAACGATCTACGGCCAGCACGGTGCGTCCAAGCATGAGACCCACAACGAAATAGAGTGACAATATAATTGGCAAAATCCAGACCTACCAACACCGTGACCCTCAATTTTCAAGGATTTATTGCGTCATTTGGGTCAATGTGGGCGGGAATTCAAGTGGGTCGAACGCAGATTCCGTTGTCTCTTGCTTCAAATGGCGCACGTCATTTGTTTGTGAATAGGTTATTCTCAAAAGATTATTACAGAAATACAAAAAAATGTTCTTTGGGGAAACAAACAAAAAAATAAATAAAAAAAAAAAAGAGAGTCAAAAGAAGAACAGTGGGATCTGGATTCATTTGCTTTGTTTAAATAAATCGTGTAGTGTAACAAACAATATATGTTATTCATAGATTTTGAGAGGTTGGATTTAGAGGTTAGATTTAAGATATGGATACTAGATCTTTTTATATTATTATAATTTGTTTTGAATGATCATCTTTTGTAATTGAGAATAAATTGTAAAAGCATGCTTTTAAATAAGTTTGTTTACAGCCAGATCAAAGAAGTGTAATGGACAAAGAACGACATTTTTATTATTGGATTCAAATAAATGAATAACTTACAAAATGCATATGAAGTAAAATAGTTTCAAAATAAATTTTAAAGGACAAAAACTATGAATTAAAAGTTCACAAATTCTTTTAAAATATTACATACTGATATTCCTTTGAATTTAGTGTTATCAGATATGAATTATTAGATCTTGAATTTTATTCCTTCAAAACAAAACTCAATTACTTGAAAAAAATTTCAGAATTGTGAGATTGAGATATCAATCCAACAACCTAAATAAATAAAAACTTTGATTGAATTTCCAAATGTTTATTTGATATAAATATATATATATATATATATATATATTCATATAGAATGCTCTTTTATAATGTATTTGTTTCAAAAGCCAAAATAATCCCAGGTATATTAATGTCTCGGATCCTTGCAAGATGGCTTTGCCAAACATAACTTATACCTTGTTCTTTTTGAGTGGAAGTGACATTAGTGACCATTATTGCGGTGTTAAAATACTCTCTCAACATCATGCACAAGTTTTGATGTATTGTCCATATATGAACCCATGAACTATTTATTGTTCTTCCAGAACCTTCCACAAAGACTCTATTTCCAAATAAGAAAATTTCATTTGGCTTGAAATGATATGTTTTACATCTTGTTATGCCTGTTAATAAAAGCTTCATATGTTGATGACCGGGAGGTCCATGGTACCACCAATCAAGCTCCGATGACAAACATGAACGTAGACATATAATATCTTCTTTTGAAATAGCTTGATACAATTTGAGAATCAAATTATTGTTGTCACTTTCTTCCTTGGATTTTGGAATGTTTTGATTTACCATATTTCAAACTTCATGTTTTACTTCATGTGAACTCAAATATTGATTATTGTGTGATAAAAATAGGTTGATAACCCAACTTTTAAAAAATCAAATAAAGATGGCACTAACACCCATTGTTTTCTTCATTTTACTGAATTTTGTATTGCTTAATATATATATATACAGTTTATTATACAAAAAATCAATCATATATTAGGTGTTGTACTGTAAATTATTTTTCAAGTTTTACAAATCCTAGAAGAATAATCAATAATACGGGTTTCAAGAATGATGATCTGAACAAAAAATAAAAAATAAAAAAAAATAAAAAATGATTCAATATTATTTTAAATTATTTTCAAACGTTTTTAATATTAATGCGAGCATTTATTGATTATATTACATTGTAACCTTTCAATTCTGAAACACTTGAAACCATTTTAAATATTTACAGTACATATTTTGAACGTAAAAATAGAACAAAGTTTGAAAACTCAAATAGAACAAAGTTTGAAAACTCTGATTCAAAAACTCAGAGTTTTGATTAAATATTTTTATCTGTACAAAGCGTGTTATTTCCTGAATAGAAAAATGAAAATTTTAAACAAGCATAAATAAGTAAATATATATATTACAAATTAAGTGCGTGAATTTTTTTAATTTATATTATTTATTGAGTTTTTTGATGTAAGCTTTAATCCTAAAGTGATTGAATTTTTACTTCAAATAAAAAAACAACAGCACTGGTAGGTCAAAGCTTCATAATTCAAGAAAATTTTATTAAACCAAAAGATATGTAAAAATCAATTAAATTTAGTACATACAAATACCATGTTAAATCCAAATTTTACAACTTATTATAATTTTTGGATAGTTTTTAAATTTTTAAATTTTTTTAAATTATTGGTTTCAATATCACAATGCAAATTATTAGTTCTAAATATTTTAACTTTGATATTTTATTCCTTCAAACACAAAGATACCATTTATAAGTTTTAAAAAGTTTGATCTATGTTATTATATTTTAAATTTTAAGAAAATCATTCTTCATCAAAAAATAAAATTTTGCATGATTAATATGTATTTATGTATATACATAATCAGTATATACATAAATACATATTAGTGATACGTCTTGCACATACAGTTAAATAATTGCTTCATAAACATATTAAAAACACAAATCTGTAGCAAACTATTACAACATACAAGTTGGATTCAATTTTAAGATATTTTTTTTCGAAAGGAATTTCATATAAAACAATTTAACAAATTTATGGTAAAAAATTCCCAAAAATTTCTT
This sequence comes from Physcomitrellopsis africana, assembly GCA_036785485.1. Taxonomy (NCBI): domain Eukaryota; kingdom Viridiplantae; phylum Streptophyta; class Bryopsida; order Funariales; family Funariaceae; genus Physcomitrellopsis; species Physcomitrellopsis africana. The sequence goes on from JAWRVF010000823.1 coordinate 121,083, forward strand.
TGGATTCATTTTTATTTGTTCTTATATACAAATACGAAGATATTGTCTATCCATGATTTTATTATATTTTTTTCATAAATATTTAATATGTTTGAAAGTGGGAATTTCATTGGATTTGAGAAAAAATTCTGATACAAGTTATTGATGCATTATTAGAAATGGTCAATGCATTTGCTTAAGAGAATGATGAATATATACTTACATGTACATGAATGAAATTAAGGCTTTTAATATAAATTTAAATAAAAGATATTGACCTAAACTAAATGTTTAAAGTTTAGAGAATTATATATTCATATCTTTGAATTCAGTAATTTTTAAAATTGTTTGTGTTTCCTCTCCACACATATTAGAGTATGTATACTAAAATTTATTTTAAAAATAAAACAAAAAATAAAATTGTATTAACTTTTATTAGTAAATTTACAAATTTGAAGAAAAAGTCAGACAAGCTCAATGATTTTTTTCGTTTTCTTATTTTTTTGTAAAAATTTTGAAATAAAAAAATAAAAAACTGAAATCATTGACAAAAACACATAATAGCAGCTAAAAAAATTTGAACTATTCAAGTAAATAATTTTTTTTAAAACTTATTTACATGAGATTCTACAAAATTTCAGAAGATTTCAATCTTAGACTTTGCTGAAGATAAGCAGATTATAATGTAAAGTTCCAAAATATGAATGTTTTTTGCAAAACTCTTAATGAAAGTAACATACATATCACACAATAGGTTTTGGCTAGGGTTTTTTTTCTTTTAAAATAGCATTTTTCCTTGACTTATCAATAAATTATGTTTCATATTTTCAAATATATATATATATATATATATATATTTATAAATTTCACACATTAAATTTTGTCAAGTGTTTTGAAGTATTAATCTTGTATCCTATGTTATATACTTTGTTTGAATCATTCTTAATAATGCATTATACTTTGTATTATTTTTTATACCTCAAATTACTTTCAAAGCTCAATATAGGTAAAAGATGTGTTATTTTTTATTATTCTTGTGTGTAGTTATCACAAGTTGCAACAATTACAACATCTTGAAAAGACAATTTTATACCAATGTATGCATATTTGTCAATAACAATTGCTTAAGTTTATTAACATTTATTAATGATATTACACATCACATCTACAAGATAGGAGATTTTAATATTCAATTATATAGAAGATATAAATTTGGCCACAAAATAATAATTTTTATAATAATATTTAAGTTTAGATAGCAAATCAATTACTGGAGTTGACAAGTAATTGAAGAAGCCAAAAATACTAATGAAGGAAATTGAACTCTCAACTTATAATTTTTTTAAAGTGACTTTCAATAAATTGAGTAGTTTTATAGATAAAACTAAAAATAGCTAGAAAGGACAATCTTTTGTAAAAGAAGAATTCTACATACCAAATCCAACATCAACCAAAATCTAATAATTATAATCTAACTTGCAAATCCAAAATTATTTGGAAGAAAATCAATAAAGTAACTTTACTTATTAATATAAATTTGACATAATAAAAGATGCAAAATATTTTTATTATTAAATTTATACTTAAACAAAAGTAAAATTATTATTTGATTTTTTATGATTTAATATTGTTTTTTGAAACAAGTTCTCTTGAAAAAAATTCTCAATTTTTTACATTTTGAATTATTAAAAAAATATATCAAAAAACCATTATTTTAGATATTAGATCAATTGGAAAAAACTATGTAGTTTAATTACAAGGGTTGTAGGTTAATCTTGGGTGGTGGCATAAAGGATATAAATCTTGTATTAATTATCTAACTCTAATTTGTTTAATTTAACTCTTCTTTCACCCTCCTTCCAACTTCTCTATCTACTTTGTCTTCTTCTAAGCTATGAGCTCCTTGAAGTTTTTTTCTCTTTTCATCTCCTCTTAGGCCATAAATTTCATGCTTCCAAATTAATCAAACATATATGCAGAATAAAATTGAACTTCACCAAATTCTGTAGAATAAAAATATTTATTTTTATTAATCATCTTCATGTAACACAATTTAGAAGTTGATTATCTCTAGTTAATAGTTAAAACCCATAAAAAATAATTACCATTTCAAAACTTCCAAAATATGCAAAAGATGTTCTAACTCCAAACTATTACCCAATTCAAAACATAACATGACATCTCAAACAAGATTCTAAACAAAACAAAATAAAAACAATTAAATTGCTTATACCCAAACTCTATAAAATACATTATATTCATACATAATATCCATTGCTACAATTTAGACAAGATTATGACAAAATGTACAACAATCATGGTTCCATTCTTCACAATTTGATTGTAGCAATGATGTGAAAAAGCTCATCAGCTAAGAAAGGTGATGAAGAGTTGGATCCAAGAAAGGGGTCGAAGGCGGTGGCGTGCGAACCGCATCGTTGTGGTCAAAGCATCGTGTGCACATTCGACGCCGTGGAGCGTGTTCGGCGTTGCTTGCGATCCGGAAGCAACTCCATCTGCTCCTCCTCGTTGATTGAGGAATCCATTGATGATCTGACACATTGTAGAGGTCGTTCAGGGGTTTACAACGATCGTTTGTATCAAGAGCAATCGCAAGCTGTTGCATTAACTGCATTGCTGCAGTAATTGCAGCCATGGCGGAGGCGAGGCGGCCCGTGCCCTTGTCCCGTCGACCCGTGGACCTGTGCCTGGCGATGTTTCTGCTCATGAACGTCCCCGTGGTGGTGCTGTTCGAGTCTCAGATGTTGCTGCCCCCCTCGCTCGTTTTCAAGCCGCTACGGGACATGACGCAAGCGTATGTGGAATTCGCAGGGGATTACTTGGTGCAGACCCCGCCAGCCTTTCTCAAGGGGCTGGTGCTCGCCGAGTGTTTGTTTCAGCTGCCGCTGTCGATCGTGAACACCTACGCTTTCGTGGCTGGTAATGGGTTCTCGCGTTGTAGGTTTGAGATGTTCGAATGTTGGATCAGAATTTGGGAGAATTAGGGTTTTGTGTGTGTACAGTGCAATGTGGTAGGTTAATGTCAATGGGGGAGACAGTAGGATTTGATGATTAGAAGCCTCGCGACTATTCTTTCATCTTAACTTAAATTGTACGTGTTTTTGGATATAAATGTGGAGATGTAAGCTGCCTAGGTGTTCAGAATCCCATGTTAGAACCCATCGTTCTTCGGGAATTGCTGCTACACAAAGCTTACTATGATAGTTGGGTTTGATTATAACAGGGAAAGATTGGGGCCGCATCACTGGCATAATATATGCAACTCACGTTGCTACGACCATGGTATATTCCTTCTCTCCACTCGTCATTATCAATATTCTAAATCGTGAGCTTGCTAGTTTTGTACTGCGTAGATTGGCTTCATGGTTGTATTTTTTTTTTAAAAAACAAAACTTGTCTTAAGCAATATCATTGTATGTCTCCTTCTCGAGTCTATTGTACCTCATGTACTTGTCGGTAGTCTGAAACCATTCAAAATACATCACATGTTTTGTAGACATTTCTGGTTGCATTGCATTACATGTGCAGATTTAGTCACACCTCAATTGGCAATGATTGTTTGTATGCAGTTCCCCATCTTGGCAGACATTCTAGCGCACAATATTCCAACTAAGAACTTGCTACTTTCGATCTACTTGCCCTATCTCATCGTCCCTTTCATCATTCTTGCACGTTTAGTACCCACGCAGCATCCTTTTACAGAAGCAGGACCCCATTCAATAGCGAAGAAAGGTGATTGACAACTTCACATGCTCCTTTTCGGTTGTAGTTGATTTAGACAAACACCTGGTATGTTTATGGATCAGACAATCACTTGGTATTTGAACTCTTCCGTGTGATTGATTTCCAGAGCTAGGCATGGATGTACTACACAATGCTGTGATCCTACAGCTTGCCAATAATTTTTGGTTAACAGAATTGATAGCCAAGGATCCATGTCTGAGAAATGAATTTCCTACTTCACTTTCAGTGTGTAGAAGTGGGCCTGCGGTTTAGGGTTTAGTATTTGTCTGAAGCATTGTATTGATTTTGTATTGATTTCCGCTAATTTCAAGTAAATTCTAACGGAGAAAAAGCAAGCACGACATCTCTGTGTTTTTATTTATTTATTTATTTATTTGTCTCCATGATAGTCAAAATTTTTTTTTGTCGGCTAGTTCTACATAAAAATAATTACTTTATGTTTTAATTATAATTTCTTTAGAAAGAAGAGACTTAATTAAATAACAAAATTTTAATACCAGTTCTTTTATTATAATTAAATTTTAGACAGCCACAGTCTGTTCAACTTTTGTGAAAGACCCGAAGTGGTCAACATTCTCACCTAACAAACATTGTTTTTATGAAACCTCTACCTACATTAAAATTCTCACAAACCATATTTTCTATGAGCAAAACAACAACATATTTCATTCTACCCAAATATGCCGGCTCGAACAGTTTCATGGCGGGTCAATCGCTATTTCGCCATATCCAGGCCTAGGTGTACAGGCCCACAGGTGGGGATGCTCACCGCGAAACGACTCTCTGAGCGAACGAACATTTGAAGAGCGACGGACGGTAACGAGAGAACGACTGAAGGCAACGAGAAGGCGACTGAAAGGGAACGAAAGAACGGCGACGTCCGAGGGGAGGAGCGGCGAGCTTTCTGAGTTCTGGTCGAAGCCCGCCTCGTTTGAAGTGTTGTGCGGGGCTTCACGGCGCAGTCGATCGATTTTTGCTATCGATGGCGGATCGCCGCAACACGAAGCTGCGGATTGCGCTCTGCCACCCCGACCTTGGCATCGGTACGATGCCGTAGAGACAAGAAGATTCTAATTTAGTACAGAATCGATGATACTGTGGTCGTGACTTTATTCCTGTTGTCGATGCTTGTATGAGGGCATTGTTTCCGCTCTCTGCAGTTTCTTCGACGTCTTTTTGTTTCCAAAACTCACCTCAGAATTTAACGCTCAGGAGTTCTTCCTGCAGTGTTCAACCTTGCGGATTCGCTCTCAAATCGGTTAATTTCGTTTGACTCACGGCGGGCTGTTTGTATTGTATCTATTCAGGTGGCGCAGAGAGGCTGGTTGTGGATGCTGCCGTGGAATTGACTGCCCTGGGACATCATGTGCACATTTTTACAGCACATCACGATCGGAAGCGATGCTTTGAGGAGACAATTGATGGTATGTGTTTTTTTGTAATAATCCTGAAATGCTCGAGTCAGCTGTAAAAATTCCTAAACCTAAGTCTTGTAGATTACTCTTTTCAGCTTGGGGCAAGGGAAGAGATTAATTTTAATTTTAATTTTTATCATGGTTCGGTGTCTGCAGGGAGTTTTCCTGTCACAGTGTATGGTGATTTTCTGCCTCGACACATTTTCAATCGATTACATGCTGTCTGCGCATATATTCGTTGTGTCTACGTTGCAATCTGTATGGTCCTCTTGTGGCCAAGATTTGATGTCGTTTTCGCTGATCAAGTTTCAGCAGTCATACCCGTCCTCAAATTGAAGAGAGGTTCCAAGGTTATTCCCACCCGCAGTGATGAATTTCTTGATCTTGCGATGCTAATATTTAGGAAAAGTCTTCTGCTCGATGCACTTGAATTGAAGCACGTTGGCTTGGTCACTGCGAATGTGTTCATTTTCCAGTTCGCATATGTTATCATTATGGGGGCTTTGTAATATATTGTGGCACCCTAATATCACGTCGAAGGCTCTGTGATCACAAGGTTCTCTTTTTGTTTCACAGCGAAGCGTAGCCGATGATAAGCATTTCTTCTCTAATATAATTGCTAATGCCTTTTCTAAAGATTGCGAGGCTGATGTTTGGTCATTGGTAGATCTTGTTCTACTGCCATTTTCCAGACCTACTTCTTGCTCAGCACACAACAAAGCTTCGCAGACTGTATCGAGCACCTCTGAATTGGATAGAAGAGGCGACTACCGGTATGCGACATATTCGGGCTCTCACTTTGGGGTATTACTTGCTGCAGATTGTCAGTTTTTTAATTGTACATTCGTATGTCCTACAATGTGGAGTCCTGTGTTGCTGGCTCTATCGAAATGATTTAACGTATCTCATCTTTTGGTAGGTTGGACAGAATGCCCAAAAATGCTGAAATCATATAAGAATCTCTAGTCAGATACCAGATTCTAGCAGGATACGGCTGTGCCTAAGGTGAAGGGGAGGAATTTTCATTTGAGAAATGGCTCCTTATATTGTCAGTAAGAGGTGGTAGTGGGGTTTCAACCCTTGTGCAGGCATGGCGGACTGCGTTTTGGTGAACAGCGAATTTACTGCATCCATATTTAGCTCCACATTTACACGACTTCAGGCGCAAGGTTTACACCCAGCAGTGCTTTATCCTGCTGTTAACGTACATCAATTTGATACCTCTTCAAAAACTCCTCCTGATCTCTCGTTCATACCTGGGCTTCGAGCTGATGGGTGAGCACTGGTGTGAATGTTGTGTTATTAGTTTGAACACAGGAATACTCTGATGTGTGTTCGCTAGTTTATGCTAATTTTTTTTCCTCACTTCTGTTCAGATCTATCTTCCGTAAGCTCGAGATGGCGAATCTGTAAACACGTATCATGTTACATTTACTATTACGTACTGTTATATTTACATATCATGCTGTCTTAGGCTTCGCTGGACTTACTCACACATGCCTGCCAATTATTGTTTCTTTGCCAAGATTGTGAAATTAGCCCTTGTTTGAATCGTGATCTTGTTTTTCCTTCGCCAACTATAGCAAAGTTTGTGTCTGACGTTTCTGTTGTATCTTCAGGCATACCTTTCTGTCTATTAACAGGTTTGAGAGGAAAAAGAACATCGCTTTGGCAATATCAGCATTTGCGATCCTCGTGAGACAACAAGAGAAGTCGCAGTCAACTAAGATGCCCAAAGAACTTGTTCGCTTAGTCGTTGCAGGTGAGCTACTCTGCTGCAGAAGTCATTTATTATTTGTCCTGAATATTATGCGTGGAAATCAGCAGCAGCCTTTAGTAAAGCACAGGTGCTTGACTTGAATTTTGATTGTGCGCTGCTTTGACATTCATAATTATAATTCTGGAAGACTTCAGGTGGCTATGATCAGCGACTGGCAGAGAATCGTGAATATTTGCAAGAGCTCAAGACGTTAGCTACAGAGGAGGGGGTCGCCGACCAAGTGATCTTTGTACCATCGTGCTCAACGTCACAGAGAAACGCTCTCCTGGCGGCTTGCATCTGCGTTCTTTACACCCCTAAGGTATCCTCATCATCGCGAATTTTCCTTTAAGCTATTAGCTGTAAGGCTTGTTTGCGAAACCTAGGTGAGTTGTAAATAATTTGCATTTACCGGGCTTACTGATTTATGAGAGGTTCCATGTGAGGTTTTAAAAGCCATCATAGGTATTCTTTTACTTTTCTTTAGTTCCTAAATTGAACCTTATTACCAAAAAGTTGTTTCCCCTCGGGAACTTTATAAAACGTCTCAAGCTCTCACCTGTTTGTTGTAAGCTCATTAGCTTGATAGGGTTCAGGATTTGTTCCTCATGCTATTGTTACTTCGTTGCAGAATGAGCATTTCGGCATTGTGCCTCTGGAGAGCATGGCTGTCCAAAAGCCAGTTGTGGCTTGCAACAGTGGGGGGCCTAAGGAAAGTGTTCAACATGGTAAAACAGGTTATTTATGTGAATCTAACCCAGCGAGCTTTGCTACTGCAATGAACCTTATTCTTCAGGACCCCTCTAGGGCAGAAATTATGGGCGAGGATGCTAGAAAGCATGTGGAGGAAAACTTTTCAAGGCAAGTGTTTGGTGAACGACTGAGCACTATGATTCAGGACCTTTTGAAGGGCAGTTTGTAGCACAAGGATAGCCGCATACATAGAAAGTTTTTTGCAGATCATGTACGAATAATTGGAGTAAGGATGAGTTTTGAACGGACTGCTGCAGGTTGTTATCAAGTTTGAACTTGACATAATCCTTGCGCAGATTGTTTTCGCATCTTGTTTTGAGAGTTTCAACCTGTTTTTTCAAACTTCTTGAATGAACGCGCTTTGCAGCTATGTTGTTAATCTCCAATTCGAAATGATGTGGTGATCAACACTTTTACATATTGGCAGCGGCTAACTGCTTATACACATACGGTTCGTTAATTCCGTCTGCGTTAATAACTCAGAACTTGTTCACCTAGCTATCACGCAGGGTATACTCAGATGGATCTCATACTTTCTGACTCTTTATATTGAAAATTCCATATCATCTCTTCGGTTGAACCGCTACTTTCTGTTGAACGGTCCACGAGAGTGAATTCAACTTTCATTGATATTTTCCAACATTGCTGCCTAAAAAGTTCGCAAGGCACGCTGCTGCCGCGAAGCTCTACTAAATATAGGTTCAACCTAGCACTGCAAACTCAGAAGTCGGTAAGACGGCTGCCATCGCTTCTTTCCTCAACTGTTCGTCCTCAGCATCCTGTAGGTGACATGAACAAACTTCGATCAGATCGGAAAAGTCTCCCCTTTGAACGCGCACACAAAGCCTCTATAAACTTCATTTCACACTTCGTAATTCATAGCTCAACATGGATTCCATTCCACTGAGGTTTCCTTTCAATGCATGAACAATGCAAGGATGGTGCTTGACAAGCTCGGAAGGACAGTGGAGACGCAAACACATAGGAAGTGCACATCTCAATTCTACTTTTCCATACCTTGAGAAACAAGTGAAGAGCATCATCTGCGTCGTACATTTTTACGATTCCTATTGCTATATCCTGCAAACATTGAAAAATCCAAAGCTTAGACAACGCCTTCCCAGCCTGTCAATATCTCCTCCGACACTGTCAACTGGTAAGAGACCGGAATCTGTTAAGTCACTAGAAAATGGAGGAAACCTAACATTAATGTTTGGGGTTACAGTTCCGAAGCACTGCAGTAAATCGCGGCAAGACAAATGGTTGAAGGAAGAGAGAACCTTGGCTTCTTTAACAGCGCTGACATCGAGTGTGTAAGGCTCCAAATCCATGGAAGATTGGCGAAGACCCCCGACATCGTCTTCAATTCCGGACTCCAACTGCCCATTCTGCACAACAAGAATTTTTAAACCGCCCGAGGCTTGGTTAATAAGCCCCGCTGCTTCGTAAAGACCAGAACCCAAGCCCCTCGCCAACGCCAAATAGCCATACTCCTTCAACTCGAAAGTCGTTCCTCATTCTGAAACTCATGACCCACAAGGTGCTTTACCTCCCCTCCCATGGCTATCTCAACATCAGACGTCTTTGCATGTAAACTTCCAATCTCGTTCCCGAACTGGACGATGTGATAGATCGAAACCCACAAGAAGAAGGAATGCGGAGTGAAGCTGCTGCCCAACAGGTACCGAGACCACAAACTGGTTTCACTGTTTCTATCAGTGATTGCCGCATCCCTTCCACCATGTCTGCATGAGCACCCAGGTGATGCTCTAATAAGTCCTTCTGTTAGGGAATGAGATTTTGCAAGGGCCCTATCCAGCTCTCTCGGCCTAGTGACCCAGATGCTTTGCAGTCTGGAATCCACCGAACCAGCGAGCAGAGACCATCACGTGTTGGGCTTCGAGGCCGACACTTGGGCACCAGCTCAAGGAAAGTATCCCCTGTTCTCTCTCACACTGTCTGTCTGTCCGTCTCCGTGTGTGTGTGTGTGGGTGTGTGAGTCTGTCTTTCACTCTAACTCATCTTCTTCAATCCCCCCTTGGATGATACTGCACCATCGGACCACTGCAAAGTGGTGGTGGAAGTGTTTCCTTCCTCTCCTCCTCTCTACCATGAGTGATCCTGTGTGAGTTTACCTCATTTCTTTTGCTGTAAGAATCGAGAATACACAGTGTTGTGACTAAACTGTGGGAACTGTTTCTCGTGTCAAAACCGTGAGTTTTGACCCAGTTTTCTTTTTTGGTGTGGTTGTTATTTGGTTTGGAATTCTATCTTGAAGCTAGTCTGAAATGGGTTTGTACTACCAGAGGTTCAAAACCCAACTGTGGATTCTGGGCAGTGATTGATGGACTCTTGCGGAGGTTTGTCTCTTGCTGTGTGAAAATTAATAGAATGAAAAATGAGAATTAATAACCGAAAATGGAGCAAGTTTTGAGTTAAATACTATTCATACATGGGTAATTATTATAGTGCATATATATATATATATATATATATATATACTCATATATTAGTTTTATTTTATTGCTTTAAAAATATTAATTCTACCTGAGTTTCATTTGAAATACATATTAATTATAGTAAAGGATTAAAAATACTTTTAAAAAGTGTAATAAATCTAATATATTGTCTTGAATAAAATCGAACACACTGAGTATTAAATTTCTTTGGACTGTGTTTTGTGATATTCTATAAAAAATTGACGCTAAATTGATGAAGACATTTTAAATTTTCATTAATGATTGGAAAAGAAAAAGAAAAAGAAAAAACCTCTACCTCAATTTGGATGAAAACTTTTTCTACTGAAAAGATACAGAATAAAGTTAATCTGATTTTTTTGTTCTGTTCTATTGTCTAAGATATTGAAGGTTGTTTATTACAAAAATATTTTAAAGTCATCTTTAACATTATTGTACACATGATTGTGATTCTTTTGCCCAATTGCAACAAACAGAAAAAAATGAATGAAATTTTAAAAATTAATAAAATCAGTGTACATATGCAACAAATTAAAAAATTCATATCTTTAATATTTGTTGATCTAGATTTTATATATATATATATATATATATACATACATACTGACTTACTTACTTACTTACTTACTTACTTTACATTGGCCTAGTTTAATTTAGTATCAATATTTTACGAAATAACTTATTAAATGATCTAATTTTACATAATAATAGTTCTAAACCCTACATTCAACCTACTTTTATATATATATTCTTATATATTTATTTATTTATTTATTACACTTCAAAAAAAGAATTGTTTACATGTCTATTTATACTAGCAATTGCAACACAATTCTCTGTATATGTTGTTGTATTTTTGTGTTTTTTTTCATTAGCATTGTATAACTATTTTCTAATTTTATGGAGAATTTTATTGAATAACCTTATTTATTTCCATGTAAAAAGAACATTATTGAAATCAATTATTTATTTATAATTATTTATAATTTATTTATATATTTAACAAGGTTTAACGATAACATATTTGTAACATGTATAAAAATAAACATAATAAATTTAGAACTCATAAATTAACAAGATTACTACTACACTTTTATTAATGTAATGTTATTTTACCATTACAAGCTAAAGTTGGTGCCAACCTACTATTATCAACTCATAATGATATATGTTGATATATGTATGATTATATATATATATATATATATAGAGAGAGAGAGAGAGAGAGAGGTTGGTGTAGAATTTGTAATGTTACTTGATTCAAATATTTCATATATTTTTATTTACATACACAGTATTATATATATATATATATATATATATATGTAAAGTTACTATGAATTTTATTGACAATCTTATTATTGATTACTATAGTTGCTTACAAGCTTGATTTATCAGAACCGAGGAAGCCAAAGGCTGCAAGATGATCTCTCTTTGCAAAAGCATATCTAGCATTTGATATGTCTTGTGCAATACCCTTCTGATAATATTCTATTTAAAAAATTGTAATTAGATTTTTTAGTTCTGCAAGGAAAGGTTCCAATCTATTTATTCTATATCACTATATAAGAAGAATGTGATTTCAGCTTTTTCTTTTCTAAACCACTAAAATGAATGGATGAATATATATATATATATATATATAATCACAAGAACCAGTTATTTGTTGTTTGTTGAATTTCCTAGGGTTTATATTTTCTTTACTATCCCAATTTGAAGACTTAGCTGGGTTCTCAAAACCATCACTAGAAATCCACAAATAACTGTGTGATATATTTCTCAAAAATAAATTTGAACAAAGTAAGGATTATAAAGTCTAAATTATTTCAAAATCCTTATTTTTAATTATTATATTTTATGTTCATTCATATAAATCAATATAAACGTATAAAAATGAATTAGTAAAATGGCTTTATGTCCTCTTCACAATCTCCACGTTGGTGTAGGACAATTTTACTCTGAATATGCATTAGGACTTAAGCATCATATTATCCTATTACCAAGGTTTAGGGCTCAAACCCGTGTCGCCACGACTAGGCAACGAATAGAACTTCATCCATGACGGGGATTCCACGTCAGCCATTTGGAAATGGGACGGCTGGTCACCGTCCATTGGTCGGACGGCAATCCTCCTGTTCGCCATGTCACGTGGGCCTCCTCCACCCGCCGACGGTGTGAATGGGGAACTTTGGTGCCGGCTTATACTACTTGCAATGCGCTCTTTAAAGCAAAAGTAAAAAGAGTGGGCTTGACAGTTTTTGAGTGGCAGCCCACATTGTCACCTTACTTTACTTTTGCTTTAACTTCAAAGATTTTAAGTTCACTTCTCATTATGATTTTATCCTGTTTGTGCTACATGAAATTAATGACTACGCAACCAAAATGTAGGAGAGGAAAAATAGTGTGAAATGTCTTGTCTTTTAAACGTAAATGATGTTTCATTTTGTTTCAGCTGTCTGAGGTGGAAGTAAACGATTACAAATTTTCGACATTTTTCCTTTATTCTGTTTATTTTACTTGGATCAGTAAAAACGGGAAATCGCTTGTAATGAAACTGGAATGCAAATTAGAGCTAGGGTCTTAAACAAAATGACCCTTAATTAAGTGTTAGGGTCGTTTTGTTTAAGACCCTCCTCTTAATTAAAAATTGGAGCTAGGGTCTTAAACAAAATGACCCCTCCCCCATTGTGCCTACGTGGACGTCTCGTGACCCAATAACAATTCAGCCAGCAGCCCAGCCAGCTGAAAGGGTAGAGTAGCCTGAGGGCGACCCCCCTCCTCTTAATTAAAGTGCTAATAGTATGATATAGGGGCCTATATTTAAGGTGCAGGCAAGATATTCATGGAGGATCACTTTTAAGAGCTGAATCCTTCAAACTGTCCTTCCCTCATGAGAATATTATTTGTTGGGTGCTGTAGGTGTAGTTAGTGTTATCCTTCATCTATGATCATCCAATAAAGAGGGATTTGCAAATTGTGACCACAAGGAGGAACGAAGTCTTGAGCTTTCCAAAAGAGGGGATTGGACATCTGGTGAAAATAGGCCCATGTGCCGCATGTCGAACTAGACAGGAACGAATGAAATAGGATGTAACACAACACTCGTGCCGAAAAGTCATCCAATTGTTCGGTCCTCGTTCGAACGATCATCCACTGTCTGAATGGTCTTCGCAGTTTCGTCCTACTTGCCTTCTTGCACATGCAGACGAGAAGACCGGCCGGAAGATCCCCCTTCATCGGACTTGAGGGGGGTCTTAGGAGGGTCTTGTGGGGGGAGGTGAGTCTTGGAAGAGAATGGGAAGAGTCTTGGCCAGGGTTGCATTGTTTTGCACCATTCCGACGCCATAGCTAACACTTTGCATCAAGCTCTATTGGCTTCGCTCGACGCACGTTTGTGTCGCTGATTGCTTACCTTCTACCGGTGCTCCTCATTGCAGATCTCGTTCAGAATTGGAATTTCGCCTTCACCTCGCTCTATTCGATGCAGTGGTGCAGAAGCTATCTTGGCGCTGCTGACCCGGAGAGCTCGCAATTGAAGTTCTAGCAGAGTGTCCGAGGTCGTCTGTAGTGGTTGCTGGTGTTCTGGATCGTGTTGCAGTCCCAGGAAGGGCCGGTTTTGTACGCCAAGCAGTGGAAGATGGTTGATTTAAGCTCACAAGCATCGCTTAAAATGGTATTTGGGAGGTCTTCCCTAGGGTTGGTGTGAGGATCTGATTTGCTGTTGTGCTGCGGAGGTCGGAAGCTGTGGCGCTTTTCTGGCGATTTAGTTGGGCGGCAGTGCCTGCGGCTGAGAGTTGCAGCGAAGCCTCTAGGGTTCAGGGATAATTTTGTGTACATATCGGGGTCCTGGATCGTTCAATAATTTTTTCTTATTGAAGATTGGTAGACAGATTGGAGATTGGATACTGCGGAGCTGTAAAACGTTTTGCTTCGGATAGGTTTTTAGGTTCTGCTTGATTCCCTTTGGTGGATCTGGGCTCGTAGTTCGCTTATTCATGTTCCATTGTGGCATACTACATTGTGAGCAGATGCCTAGTGAAGCCTACCGTCAGCTAAGTTATGTTCCTTTTCTAGCAGCGCGGGGTCGTAAAGATTCCATTTCATCTTATCGCTGGTTTCTGTAAGGTGCTGCATCGATTGCATTGTAGTTCCTAAAACAATTCTCGTCTTATCGGTGTCTGTATTCATCGACGGTGAATAGAGTACACATCTTGTGACCTAGAATTTTTTCGACTCATTCTTTTGATGGATTGAACACACTCTATCACGATTACATTCGCAGCCACGCTGAGTCCTTTCACGAATCTGATCAGTGATCAACCTGGGTAATTTCGTGCGGAGATTCGTGAAGATATTCATAGAATGAGAAGACTCAGACACGGTTGAGGGTTGAGAAGAGGTCATCATTGCGCCAGTGATACTGTCGTGCATGGGAGTATGTCTCTGTTTCGCCGATTCTTCTACAGGAGACCACCCGATGGTCTCCTGGAGATTACAGAACGCGTATATGGTAAGCAACTTTAATCTGATCTTCTTGCCCTAATTTTGTTATCTAGCGGTTAAGGCCGATGCGTCGTTGCTTATGAACTGAGCAACCGCGATTACAATGCGCATCAGATATTTTTGTAGATCAAATTTCTACTTCAGACATACCTTGCCCAGCTGTTACGACTTCTTTCGTATTTCTAAAATTGTAGTAATGAATTTTCTGGTAAAGAAGATTTCGTGTACTTTTCATGGAATTTAATCAAAGTTACCCATTGCATACCGTGGTGGTTAGGAAGTTTTTATGTAGAAGTATCAGCAGTGATGGCCTCGTCGTTGCATTAAGGTCGTGTATTCTCTTTGGCGCGCACTTGTACAAGAGTTTTTCCAACTGTAAGGTGCAGTAGTACCTACAAAAGTGGATAAAAGGCTACTCGATCTCGAGCTCTTGCGATTGTGTCAGTTTAATTCATAGTAGTCATTCTGTCAAATGGAAGTAACATCTACAAGGTGGGACGTAAAATGTAGTGATTAAATGACGGAAAACACTGCCTTGGTAATCTAAAAATTTTTGTTTCTCTTTTTTGTCGCAGTGTTCGATTCGTGCTTCTCCACAGACGTATTTGCGGATGAGACGTATAATATTTACATGCGGCAGATTGCTACGCAGCTGCATGAGCAGTTCCCAGACTCTTCCTACCTTGTGTTTAACTTTAGGGAAGGGGAGAGAAAGAGTCACTTGACAGAGATTCTCTCACAGTACGACATGACAGTGATGGATTACCCTCGGCAGTATGAGGGATGCCCTGTTTTATCTATGGAAATGATCCATCATTTTCTTCGGTCAAGTGACAGCTGGCTGTCTCTTGAAGGCAGCCAGAACATTATCCTCATGCACTGTGAAAGGGGAGGGTGGCCCTTACTTGCTTTCATTCTTGCATCGTTTCTCATTTATAGAAAACTTCACACTGGGGAGATGAAAACGTTAGATATGCTGCACAAAGAGGCGCCTAAGGGATTATTACCTTTACTCTCACCCCTCAATCCTATGCCCTCGCAGTTAAGATACTTACAATATGTCTCTAGGCGGAATAATACTCCAGAATGGCCACCTCAAGACAGGGCTCTTACATTAGATTGCCTCATGTTTCGGGTAGTCCCAACATTTGACTCAGAAGGAGGATGTAGACCTCTCGTTCGTATTTATGGTCAGGACCCGAGGTTGAAAGGGAATCGCATGACGAAAATGCTCTTTTCACAAAGTAAGAAGAGAGTTCGTCAATATCGCCAGGTATTGCTTTCCTCAAGTTTCTTCTGCATGCTTAGGAGGTATAGAAAGTGAATTTCTGGTTTTGTCCATATCATGTTTTTTCATTTCTCCGAAATATCTGCCTGGTTAAGTTCGCTGCAAAACATAGTGTTGACGGATTATGCTGGAGTTGCGCAACGTCGTCTTTCAAATTCTACGCAAGGGGTCTTTTAGCAATTTACTGTCAGAATTGACTTCAAAGTTTCACTTAACTGTATTGAATTTAGTAAATTATTCAATATAGTTTCGGGCCAAACACTGTCGAGCAATACTAAATCATCGTGTCATGCAGGTTGACTGTGAAGTTGTTAAAGTGGACCTTCAATGCCCAATAAGAGGTGACGTCGTGATGGAGTGCATAAACCTGGACTACGAAACAGATCGAGAGGAAATGATGTTTCGAATCATGTTTAACACGGCCTTCATTAGATCAAATATATTAATTCTTACGCGTGACGACATAGATATAATGTGGAACGCGAAAGAACGATATCCAAAGGACTTCAGAGCTGAGGTGAATTTACTTCCTCTGTTGTATTGATCAGTTGCACGTTAGTTTGGCCTTAGATTTCTCAGTTTCGTTATCCGAGCAATACACATTTCGGTGTAATTTTACTATTGATTGCACTGTTTTCTGGACAGGTATTATTCAATGAGACTGAAGCTACTCCTTCGAAAATGCCTCCTGTGATAATGCTGGGTGGGGAGGAAAAAGAGGTGCTGCCCATGGAAGCATTTGCCAAAGTACAGGAGCTCTTTAGTAGTGGGGATTGGGTGGATGGTCATGGAGATGCTGCCCTCAGATTTCTTCAGCAGATGACACAGAATGGTTTTCAAGACCTTGAAAAGTTGATTCCTGGAGATGGATTTGGTACCCCTGACTCCCGGTCCGCTCCAAATTCCCCCAGGAGCGGCGGTGGAAGGAAACTGCAATTTAACTTGACTCCACAACCAAACCGTTCAGGTTCGTTTGATACAAACTTTCACAAACCTTCTTTGCTCTCCAGAACGCATTCACCATCAATGGGAAGGATAGATGCGCTTCCTCCCAAACAAGATTTTGTTGAACAGACAGCCAACTCAGCGCTTCTGAATTCATCTCGTGATCGCCCTAGCGGTGCTGCACCCGTTGCTGCTCCCCCACCTCCACCTCCTCCACCTCCACCATTTGGTGGCCGCCCAAGTAGTGGCACATCTGCCCCGCCTCCACCCCCACCCCCACCCCCACCCCCACCTCCATTTGGAGGTCGTCCTGCTGGTGGTGCCCCTCCACCTCCACCCCCACCTCCTTTCGGTGGTCGTTCTCACAGTGCCGCAGTCCCACCTCCTCCTCCTCCTCCTCCTCCTCCTCCACCACCACCTCCATTTGGAGGTCGTCCTGCTGGTGGTGCCCCTCCACCTCCACCTCCACCCCCACCTTCATTTGGAGGTCGTCCTGCTGGTGGTGCGCCTCCACCTCCACCTCCACCTCCTTTCGGTGGTCGTTCTCTCAGTGCCGCAGTCCCACCTCCTCCTCCACCACCACCTCCATTTGGTGGTAGACCTAGCAGCGGGACAGCGCCGCCTCCACCACCACCCCCACCTCCTTTTGGAGGTCGTACTGCTAGTGGTGCCCCTGCTCCTCCTCCTCCACCTCCACCACCGTTTGGTGGACGTCCAAATAGTGGCGCTCCTCCGCCTCCCCCACCCCCTCCCTCCCGTCCTGGGGCACCTCTACCTCCACCTCCACCTCCACCATCACTCCCTCCTGGTAGATCAGGTGCTCCTCCTCCACCACCACCACCACCTGGGCGATCTAATGCTCCACCACCACCACCTCCACCGCCTGGTGGCAGAGGTGCAGGCGGTCCACCTCCACCTCCACCACCCCCAGGAGGTGCTAGGCCAGCGGGTCCTCCGCCTCCACCTCCACCGCCTGGTGGCAGAGGTGCAGGCGGTCCACCTCCACCTCCACCACCCCCAGGAGGTGCTAGGCCAGCGGGTCCTCCGCCTCCACCTCCACCACCTGGGGGCAGAGGTCCGGGTGGTCCACCTCCACCTCCACCACCCCCAGGAGGCGCTAGGCCAGCGGGTGCTCCACCTCCGCCTCCACCACCAGGAGGGAAGGGTCCTGGTGGTCCTGGGGGTCCGCCTCCGCCGCCACCACCAGGCGCAGGCAGAGGCAGAGGAGGTCCACCTGGCCCCCCGGCTCGAGCGCCTGCTCCAGTGGCCGCACCAGTAATAAAGAAACCGGCACCCCTGAAACCCCTTCACTGGGTCAAGGTTACTCGCGCTTTACAAGGGAGTTTGTGGGCCGATTATCAGAAACAACAAGACTCTGCAAGGTACTACACTTAGCGTAATGCATCATGATAATTATCGCCAGAATTATTATAGACGTCAGATTCTTGTTGATCTACTGAATAAGTGAACGTAGAGTAATAAAGGGCTGGTGGGTTGTGGAGGCTGGTATGTACATTGTGACGGCCATGATAATGTGAAGATCATCAATTGAATAAGATTTAAAGTGTTTGTTGCGTACTTTCTAAATATATTTTTGAACCTGCAGGGCACCGGATATTGATATGTCGGAATTGGAGGCGTTGTTCTCATCGGCGCCACCGGCCTCTAGTGCTGCTGCAGCAGATAAGCTAAAAAAGGCGGCTCCTAAACAAGAAAAAATTCATTTGGTATGGCTAGGTTCTGGGTACAGTCTAACTTCTTATAGATTTCCCAAATACGTATTGGGAAGGTGCATTGTTGTTGAATACTTCATGTCAATTTTGGGAGTTGGATAGTCTGTGATCTTCTAATACATCTTCATTGTTAGTGCAGGTTGACATGAGAAGAGCTAACAATTGCGAGATCATGTTGACGAAGGTCAAAGTTCCTTTGCCGGAAGTGATCGTAAGTGTTCTGAACATTAGTTTTATCTTCATACGCTGACTAGGTTTCAAGACATTCAGCTAAGATGTTGCAATACTCGTTTCG
This sequence comes from Physcomitrellopsis africana, assembly GCA_036785485.1. Taxonomy (NCBI): domain Eukaryota; kingdom Viridiplantae; phylum Streptophyta; class Bryopsida; order Funariales; family Funariaceae; genus Physcomitrellopsis; species Physcomitrellopsis africana. The sequence continues at coordinate 139,995 of JAWRVF010000823.1, forward strand.
TGGCTCGGTGGCTGGTTTCGCCAACATTTGAGTCTTATGTTCGCTTCTTCATATCGTGTGTAGAGTGGAGTTCTTGCTTTGGATCCATCTGTATTGGATACAGATCAAGTGGAAAATCTCATTAAGTTCTGCCCAACAAAGGAGGAGATGGATATGCTGAGAGTAAGTTTATCAAGTGAATGGCTATTGTGATTAGTGTAGCAGTGCTTGATTAATTGAAAGTGTCAGTGGATGTGAATTTTTATCCACATATGGTTTCTCAAATTGCCTTACATTCAGCATGAGCATTACAAGCAGTAAATTTATTACTTTTTTTCCGGGATGTTTTTAGAACTTTGCTGGAGACAAGGAAACCCTCGGAAAATGTGAACAGGTACGTCTTTAACTCATGTTATCTCTTGGCCATTGATCTTAATCATTAGTAGAACTGATTGTTTTTTCCAGGTTGCTGCGATTTTTTGTGGAAACAAGACTTTATTTTAGATGGAAACCAGATTGCCAACAGAAGTGTTTCTTTGTGTATGATGTTGCACACGTTTGCTAATTACTTTGGTTACGCTCAGTTTTTTCTGGAAATGATGAGAGTTCCAAGAATGGAAGCAAAGTTACGTGTGTTCTCGTTCAAGATCCTTTTCAATCAACAGGTGAGTAATAAATATCCCTCGGCTTTTGAATTGCAGTATGCACCAAAAATTTGCGTCAAAGTCTATGCAAACAGGTTTCCAGTCTATGCTGGAGGAAATCCGTGTATGTTGCATGCAAATTTTGTTGTGTAAAATAAGATTTCGTTGCAATACTTGATACAAGCACTCTTCTACAGGCAAAATCATCCAGGACATACTTGCAGGCATTGCGGGACCTGTGTCCATTGCAACTTTCTATGCAAGTGCCTGTTTCAGTCTAACCAGTTGTGAGTAATGATTTGAAACATGTATCATGTCGCAGATTAGTGAGTTGCGGGAAAACCTGTTGGTTGTAAACAATGCTTCCAGGCAGGTGAGTGCCATATTATGTTTCGGACATAATATTTTTCTGTCACTCAGTCTTTTGTAGATTTTTTTTGCGCGTGAAGAGGTAGAGATAGAGACACGTTAAGAGGTGCATAATTATCAGACTTGTTAAGTGCGTTATCTGTATACAATATTCAAACGTGTCACTTAGTGATAATTTTTTTGGTTTTCATTCTTGGAGATTCTATGTTTCCAGCAATGGCTCAAGGAATCATTTGTAAGGTTTAACTGATTCGTTTTTGTCATTCCAGGTCAGAGAATCTCTAAAGTTACGACGAGTTATGCAGACCATCCTATCACTTGGCAATGCCTTAAACTCAGGAACTGCTAGAGGTTTGTTACTTAGCATTCTTGGGTCTCTTGGACGTAGTTCTGCATTTTGCAAGAGTTCTTTACAGTTTTGTTACGACTTCTTGAGCAACCTTATCTTGTGTTTTGAATTAATTTTATTATTAGAGTGATTCTGCTATGAAAGCAGATCATATTGGCCCGTTAGGTCTTAATTTACTCGAATCATGTGAATGGACAGGCTCTGCTATTGGTTTCAAGTTGGACAGCCTTCTGAAGCTTACAGACACTCGGGCTCGGAACAACAGAATGACTCTTATGCACTATTTGTGCAAGGTAGTCTTTGTTTCATGCAGTGCTTGCAGATATTGAAAGATGATATTGTTTAATCTCTGAATTTTGAAAATGATTTATTTAATCGTTTGTAAAAAGTTATCAAACGAGAAAAGCACTTGAAATTAGAGTTTTCTTGCGCTTCTTACGTGTATTTGTTTGTGGAGCACGTAGGTTATAGCTGATAAGTTGCCAGAGCTTCTTGATTTCGACAAGGATTTACAAGATCTGGAAGCAGCAACTAAGGTGCTTGTCTGGCAACTCTTCCGTCTTGCGATATTTTAATTCTTTCTATACATTTTTGATACTGTCCAATTATTATTCAAGTTAGCAATGATATCCATTCTGTTTGTGCCCTTGAAGAATTGAACCTTTCTCCTGTCACCTAGCAATTTTCCTTTTTCTGATATCAGTGCTTGCCACTCTACAAGAGTGTCTAGTTGCGTACTTGTGATTGTATATGATACAATATTGATTGTCCAAGCGTCGTTTACCTTGCTAACCAACATATCATTTGTGGTGGGTCTTTAGATTCAATTGAAGTCGTTGGCTGAAGAAATGCAAGCAGTTAGCAAGGGACTTGAGAAAGTTGAACAAGAAATTGCTATGTCAGAAAATGACGGTCCTCCATCTGCGGGTTTCCGGCAGGTATATTTTGTTGTGAATTCTATCTTATTGAATGTCATGTCACAGCATTTGTCTGCGAGTACTCAAAGATAAATCAAGGTCCCCTTCCATGTTTTTATGGCACTTTTAAGCTATCTTCCTATGATCATAACCAATTGCATATTTTTGATCAGGTATCGAAGGATTTTCTTGTAACAGCAGAGTCAGAAGTTCGCGCATTAGCTTCTCTGTACCTTGAAGTGGTACTATGCCTCACCCAATTTGATTTTCTTCAGCATAAGATTATCAAGTTTTTCCAAATAAATGGTTCCTATCACAAATATATTTTACCATCAGAATTCATGGGGTTTTAAAATACGCAATAGACGTATGTCCCTAGGCCTTCAAAATCCTTTGCAGAAATTTTTCTATGAGCTCTTTAATTAATTTATTTTTATTGCTACTAATGTTTAGGCTTTATGTGCTCGTGCTCTAACTTTTGTGAAAGTTTTTTAACAATTTTGTAGAAATTCTTAGCTATTTGATGTTCTTACAGGGCCGGAACGCAGACTCACTTGCTCAATATTTTGGAGAGGATCCAGCGAGATGTCCATTTGAACAAGGTACTATCAGAAACGGAGGTGAACTTAAGTTCTTTTTTAAGAAATGGCTGCAGTTATTTCACTGTTTTTGCGGACTTGCGGCACTGATAGCCTTATTTGGTATGGTTTGCAGTTATTTCTATTCTGTTCAACTTCGTGAAAATGTTCAAACGTTCATACGAGGAAAATACCAAGGCAGCAGAGATGGAGAAGAAGAAAGCTGAGAAAGATGCTAAAGACGCTGAAAGAGAGAGAATCAGATCTTCTCCGAAGGAGATGGACAGGAAGAGATCGATGCAAGACAGGAAGGAGGCCGACGCAAGATTTTCTCCATTGAGGTCTAGGATTGGATAGGGCCTTCAAGACACTTATCTCTGGGGAACTTCAACAAACATCTACCTCAGCGGAGGCTATTCTCTATTACACCCTTCAGCGTGATCACTTCAAGAGTATAGTACCGCCCCGAATCACATTGTTGTATTGGCTTCTGGCTGTGTACAATCAACCTCCTCAATATTTTGGGTCCATATCTGCCCTTTCATCGGGTGCTTTGTATGTTGAAGTTTCTTACGTACCATGGAGGATACTGTTTCTGGAGTGACATCTTTTCGAACCTTTTGAGGACTCCAGAGCATTTGGAAACTTGTGGTGATCAACAGAGAGGGGGACCCTTGATGGATATCAGTGTCAGTATGGGGCAATGAATGCTCCCAATAGCCATGATGGTAATGTGCCTTTCAAGGGTGGCACATGTAGGGTAACTTGTTCAATATTGTACCGTGAACACAGAAAGTCGTGTGGATGGAGGTTATGGATAAACGTTACCTTCGTACAGTGACGTTGAGGACCGATCAGCTTATGGATATCCCAGGCTGGAGTTATTGCGTGCCCACATGAGATCCCCTTTTTCAAGGTGATTGGACCTGTAAATGGGACTCTATTCTGTGCTCAATGTTTTTGGTGTAAACATCATTATCCTGCCCACCTAGTATGTGGTGGTCTGCGGAGGTGCCTACACCAACTTCGGCCAATCAACTTGCAAGAAATATGTTCATTGAGTGCCTGTAAGTGCAGATTTGATTCTTCTCAATTTCGATATTTTTCTGTAGTTGTACATGGTATTTTCAGCAGTGGCTATTGTGATAAATGTGGTATGACTTTTACTGTTTCGCAGACGTTTTGTCAGCATTTTTTGAAATTTTAGGTGGTGTTTTCAGTACCCATGTTTACACAGTCATCAGCTTTTTATTGGATTAGATCTGTGACAAAAAGGAGTCTTTGAGGTACTAATCTTGATTAAATCTTATTTAAGTATACATCAGCTGTCAGAGCCTTTATATCCTTGAGACCATGGTTTAAAGCTTAAACGAGTTGATAAAAAGATGGTTTATACCACTGCGTTGACGTTACCCACTCTTGCTACCATTGGAAATGAAGAGGACGGGTCATACCTTATTGCAGATACATGAAGCTTTTTACTTGAGATATTTCTGCTCGAGAATCTCACTGAAACGTCGTCTTGTTTTTGTAGTCCTCTCATGAAGCCCTCGAAGGTGAGAAAACTCTGAAGTAGTAAGTTGGAGACCGCAATCTGCAGTTTAAGGATGGATAAATCAGTCTGGCATAATATTCACGAGTGGGATAATCAGGCACTTGGGACTTAAAAGTTTTCATCTTAACTAGCTGGCAGGCTGTTTATCATTTTAAATTCTGGAGCCCAGACTGATTTTTTCTTTTCTTGATTCTTTCCTGGAAAAAACTGGATTGGTCTCTCCTTGTGAGTGAAGTTCTCTTTCCACCTCAGGGAAAATTGGGAGGATCGCCCGATGTGAAAGTATTGTGTTATCAAATAGAAATTTTATCTGTTTTGGATGCATTGCAGTGTACTTGGCCCTCGGCGTATGCGGGCCCTACAATTTCGGTGCACGTAAATTTCCTCTTTTTTGTTCGTTGCAGTTCAACTGCATTGTTGCATTGATACTCAATTCTGACAAATACCTTCTTTACTGTTGTCTCATCCCAGCTGGCTGAAGTTTTAGAAAGGTAGAGTGTGATGTTTCGTCAATTTTTATAACTTATCTGCGTTGCAGGGTCTGCCCAAATTTGCCCAAATTTTCACATACTGACTTCCTGGTTTAGAAGAACCTATGATCTGATTAGACATATGAACGAAGCTCTATAAGCATCATCATAAATATAGTTTTTATCATAAAATACAATCTTATTTAACGCAGCAATTATTTTGCCCATTGTTACGGATTTATTTTCATACTTGGGAACTACTTTGTTAGATTTTCTATCCACTTGGCCAAATATTCTTCGTGGTGTTACCATTCAAATAAAGATTTTCTTCCAATTAAATTAGTGCACTACTTAATTGTACTCATAACTTTCACTTGTGAATATAACCATCTAGCTAATTTGTAAGTAAAGAATAGTTTTCATTAAATAGTTCTAAGGTTAATTTTGAAGCTTACTTTGACATTTTAGAGTGCTATAGAAAGGTAATTATTTGTGTAATATTTTTTGAATTTTAGGAAATTCTTTCTTTTAATTCATTAAAATGGTTTGTTTTGTTTTGTTTTATGTTATATTTGTATTTTATTAGAATTTTATTATTAGAATAAAATTGGTTATAGAGCTTTTTTTTTTTTATGCAATCAATCATTGAATTTATGTTTTGTAAGTAGGTGAAAATAGATAACTTGTTTAATCAGTGCCAATTAATAAATATAATTTTCTATTTTTAAAATATTTTTTTTACAAATTTCAAACTTTATGATTATTTTTCTAAAACAATTATTTTTAAAGATTCATAATCATTTTACAATATTTAAATATTATGTTATTAAGATTGTTTTTATTTTTGATGACTTAATCTTTTAGACACTAATTTTTATTAGTATAAGATATTTTTAATGCAATAATTATATATATATATATATATATATATATATATATTTAAAATTTATTTAGAAATATTTTTAGCTTTTAGTTTTTTTTTTTTTGAAACATAAGAGTGTGAACTTCTTTGCTATTAATTATATAAGTTAGAAATACATATATCTCTAAGTTAAAGTCAAGTCTTAATAATAAGGTAGGTTATACAATCATTAAGAAGTGGAGAGTGGTTCCACTAAACAACATTTTCAAATATCCTAATATTTAATTTAGTCTTTTTAATCTATATTTGGTGAACTAATATAAGAAATTTGTACTATTGGGAAGATATGTATTTTTTTTCTTTGACTTACACAAGCAAACATTGTTGTATTCTATGATGCTAAGCCATATATCAAGATCTACTTTGGTGTTAGGTTATATTTTTCTTCTAAACACTTTTGCATTGTGTTATTCCCAAATAGTCTAAATCCATGCTCCTAGTATTATGGGCCATAAAGTTTGTATGTCTTGGATCTTTGTGAGATTATTGAAGATTGCTTGTGAATTCAAGGCAAGCCAAGGTCTTTAAGGTGAGTAGTATAGACATAATTGGTAGAGGAGGCTTGTCCCTCATTCTTACATTCTTTGTACTAAAGGACATTCTTAAAACCTATGAACTACTAATTTAGAAATTCTACAAGTTTTGGATGTTGTTTTGAACAAAATCTAATTGATAGTATAGTGGAATTAAAATAAAATAAAATAAAATAAATTCAATTATGTTTACAAATTTAAAAAATGATGAAATAATTATAAATTTTTGAAACAATAACTAAAAAATAAGAATGTAAGAATTGCTTTGACATAAATAAAAATATTAATTATTTTGATGATGTAAAAATGTTGTCATTATATATAGTGTTAAAATAGACTATGTTGTGCATATTAGCAATAAAATTTTATTTTTGCATGTATACAAGAAATATTGCTTATATATTATAAATTTTTGTTTGATTTAAAGTAGTATTATGTATATATATATATATATATATATATATAACTAAGATATAAAAATCAAATACAAAAAACTATGTCTTGGGGGTTAAAAAAATATAATTATAAATAAATATAATTTGTAAACTATTAATGTAGAGCATAAAAGATACAATTTATTTTATATTTTATTTTTGTAGATGTCAACACAATTGAATCATTGTAGAATATTATCAAACCACTTAAAAACAATTTTTTTGCTTCAAGCCAAATTGCAAATAATCATTTTAATAGTGGTGCTCTTAAAAAAAAATGCAACACCAATAAAAACACCAATAAAAGCAAGTACATATCAAATGCACAAAAGAATCCTAAAATGATACTAGGAACTTGTGGCTTCACCAATATTCATGGCCAACAATGTGGCAGTGGACCTGTGCACGAGGTGCATCAAAAACCAAACATGGTCTCAAAACATTTTAAGATCGTATCCTTTTATACACGTCATGAAAAATGGGTTTAAATGTACAATTGATACCTCCCTAGATATCGACATTCGAAACCAAATTATACTACGAAAAACAAGCGTCGCGTGTTTCATTCTAACATACTAAAACTGGTCTCTACAAGGACACATCAAGAGAAAGGTGATAGATAGACGAACACTCCACGATACCATCTCTCTCAGATGTGCAGCACCTCAGTAACAAGCAGGAAACGATGCCACTCTGAAGAGTTTTTCATTGGAATCTTGAGCACGGAAGAGCAGATCAATTTAAAGCTGTTGCTCAAGGTAGCTATCGTCAGTATTTTGGCCTTTTAAGTGCGACGATGGCTTGGCCCCAAGGAAGCCCCCCAGCCAACTGTTCACCAATGAACCCCCTGCCCATGCTGGCAACCATCCCTCCCCACCAGTATTTGCCTGAAATGCACGACCAAAGCTAGTACTCTTGGTGAGGTTTTTCTCCTCTTCAGACTTCAAGCTCTCGGTCCAAAGCTCTGCCATGTATTTCATAACTACTTCGTGGCCCTGCTCCACAATTTCCATTGGAGGGACCACCAGTGGGTTTTCGTCAAGCTTCAGCTTCTTCAAGTTTGTGAGTCGACCCATAGAGATTGGCAGTTCATGAAGTTGGTTGAAACTAAGATCCAGCTCTGTAAGAGAAACCAGATCACCTACAGAGTCTGGCAAAGCGGCAAAATCCTTGAAGTTGCTGCTGACATCAAGTATTGAGAGGTTGGAAAGATTGCCAATTGTAGACGGTAATCCTCTGAGCTTGTTGAAGTGGACATCAAAGACACGCAGAGCACGAAGCTCCCCAACTGATGGTGGCAGGCAAGTCAATTTGTTCAGGTGCAAGCGGAGTGTCTGAAGGTTAGACAACTGGAAACCAAAATCGGAAGGCCACATTTCTAACTGATTGAAGTTCGCTACGAGCTCCATAAGAGCGCTGCAGACCAGTCCACAACTACTTCAGTAAGCCTTGTATGCAGTATAATAACTTTTATATCTGAGGCACAACACGTCAAGATTCCCGAAGATATTTCACATTTCATCAACTGCTAGTACGCCTTCACTTGATTCAAGATTGGTGAAAGCAAAGGCAGTAACTAGTGTTATTTTAAACGTTATTTATTTATATGCAACGATGTACCCATTTAGATTTTAAAAAAGAAGAAAAAAAAGAAAAAAAGAAAAAAAACTAAATTAAACTAAACCAACAACCGAACAAATACAAAAAAAGAAATAACTGATTGCAAACGGGAATGTAAAGGTAGTACCTGCATCGGCCAAGACTGGCAGGCAAAACCCTCAATTGATTCCCTGACACGTCAAGTGACTTGAGCTTTGAGAGTAGACCTACCGAATCTGGTAGTAGCTTCAACTGGTTGTGTTGAAGGTCAAGCACTTCCAAATTCACAAGACCAGCAATAGAGTCCGGCAAGAACTAACCTCGTTACCCACAAACACAACTTGGTCAGCTAAAGGTGCATATTGCAAAACACTCATAAATACGCATTATGTATAGGTTGGTTCAGATTAAAAGCTGTCATTAATCAGCTTTAACGATATAGAAAAAGGAAGCAAACCAACTAAAGCAGATAATCCACAAAAAATATATAAACAGATCTTCAGAGTCCATTTGGATAGCGCATGAGTGAGAATCTTGGAAATGCTATTTACGTGACAGAAAAACGATTCGTGCTTCATACCACTCAACTCATAACAGCCATCCATGGGCCTTAGAACAAACATTTATTGACAACATGTGAATGCTTGGTTTCTGGAAATGAATATTGCAATCACATTCTAAGCATTGGTTAAATCCGTTACCAAAAACTTCGGATAAGAAAGAGAAAGATGGCAACGTCAATAGAAACAAATGTCCAAAGCAAATCCTCACCTCTAAGCGATTGTTGGACAAATTCAAAACGGTTAGCGACGTAATTCTGCCAAACGATTCGGGTACGTGCGATAGTAATTGACTGCTGAGGTCGAGAGTATCAAGTTGTCTTTCGAGTGCTTCTTGAAGTTTCGATGAGACGTATTCATCGACCTCATCTTCAGTTTCCACCGTCATCTCAGATGGCTCCTCGATGCCCTCAAGAGCCAGTTCGGCATGCTTCACTTCCTCCTCATACAGCAAATGAAGTTCCTCCAATTCAAGCAGAGCTGCATAAGGAACTTTCCCCTTTGCAGCAGACTCCTCCAAGGCCTTCACCTTATCAGACTGCATAAATCCACAACACAATCATCAATGACCACACGCCCTTCACCCTCACAAACCACAGCGTAACAACGGACTTGCAAAATCACCTGCAAGAAGTAAACGAGTTCCAGCGGGTCCAATCCCTCAACCTATATAATCCATACAAAGACATCTTCAAAATGGACAATAACAACATCATTAACAAACAAAAGAATGCCACCACATCCAACAATTATCAAATCATAATTCGAGCGCTATGGACAGCATGAAAAGAGACAAATTATCGCGTCAATAGCACACCTGAGCGGATCTCCAGCGCTGGAGGTCTTCACCGGGGGGGCATTGGACGGCAAACACCGTCTCCAACTGATCCTTCAACGAATTCTCAATTAGGAGAATCGCTTTGCGCGCTTCCTCAACTTGGACAGGGTCCGGGCGTGGATCCAACTCCTTCAGCTTCGCTCTCGCTTCAGCGAGGCGCACGACTTCAAGGGCCACGGGAGGCAACTCCGTCGCATTGCCTTCGACTTTGACCTCCAGCGGGTCGCATAACTCCATCTCCTGTACCGACATTCGCTCCACTGGTGATTCTATGCTCTATGTCACTAGGACCGCAACTGTTTCGACAAGGAATTGATGGTTGAAATTTCGAATTGAGCGAGACCTAACTCTGTCGTCGGAGGCAACTCGAGGGAGTTGGAAACAGAGCACGACACAGACACAGAAACAGACACAGACTGGGATAGACACGAATACGTTGGATGAATGTTCTCCGTTATTCATCTTTTGGATGAATAGTTGATGTCTTCGTCATTTGACGGATGTGTGATGCCATTCATTTTACGTCATATACATGGGATGCTTTCTATCCATGCGATGAATGTTCTGCCAGCGTGTCGCTAGTGCTGGACTGCTGTGTTGGCGCACAACTTCAAGGGCAACAAGAAATTGCCATGTGTGTTTATTGAAAGTTTCAAAATAGTTGTTGGATAATCTTGAAACTCCTTACTACAATAGAATAATGATCTTGCTTTTATAAAAAGAGGAAAAATCATGAGATTGGCACAAGAATAAAACAATAAGCTTTAAATAAACCCTACAGATGAGCAAGACTTGACTGAGGCAATAAGCAAGGAACAACAAGTGGAACAATTGCAAGCAACTAAAAATATTCTTGGTAAGAGTCCTCCAACCAACTATGGCTATAGTTACATTGGCTTTTAAAATTGTGGTAGATGTAGAAACTATTAAGTTTAAAACATCATATTTGCAAAGACATGTTATTATTTCTTATCTTGTCTAGGAGAAATCCCTATTTAAAATAGTTTAGCATATGGTTGAGTAGATTTATTGATTATAATAACCTTCTAATCTTGTATAGATTTTGTTTTATCACAAATCACCAAATTAGAGATTGCTTCGTGTTAATATCATCAAAGGGAAGCAAGTACATAATCAATCAAATACAAATAGAGAAATCTAGGTCATAGAATCAACCATGTAATATATATATATATATATATATAAAGTTTAAAACCACCAAATACACAACCAAAGGTTCAACTCCAATCTAAAAACAAAAAAGTAGAAAGAGATAATGATGCTTTTATATTAGTTGTAGACAATGTAGAAAAGAAATTCTAAAATCATAGAATAGAGAATAGAGAATAGAAAGACAACAAAAAAAGATATAATGTAGAAAGTAAAATCAAATAACCTCCCTAAATAACAAAAACAAATAATATTGATAAAATAATAAACAATCAAATTCTTACTATTGAAGGAGAAGATCTAATTGTAACTAGGATTCAAGAAAGAAATTTAGAACATGGCAATTTACAAGTATGTATACGATTAAAATTTATTCTTATAAATGTATCAATAAAAAGAAATGATATGGTTATGTTGTATCCAAATGACAAGGGTCTCATATGTTTATCTCAATTGATAAATTGGAATATAGAAATTCATTCTCTAAACAAATTAATTATGTGATTTACACATGTAATACAGCTCTCTCTTCAACCATACATTCAAATCATCAACAATAAATCAATCAAAATGTAAAATTTAATGCTTCTATTTATAAATTATATATGGAGACAATATAAGGAGGCACTAGAACAACCTAAGATAATATATTTTTTATAGTAGAAAAAGAATTACCATGTATTGATCCATCAAATAAGCTAGTCACACAAAAATTATTTAATAATTTTTAAAAATCATACTATCATCTTAAAATGTGTGAAGATTAAATGGTGGCTAGAAGAGTATGTCAATGCAATCAAATAGATTGCCAAGTACTCACTTGTTAGTGGTAAATTAGGAATTCTTATAATGGTTATAATTCTTATAATGGAATTCATCTCAGAGCTCGTCTTTCTCAAGTTGAATCTTTCAACATAGAGTTATTAGTGATATAGCACTTCTAGTTTTATTATTGTGACATGTATTCATTCTTCAAGAGCGGTATTAAATTTGACTAAATTGTGATGTTTTGAAGCATGTTTATACTTACAAGAGTGCCCTTCCACTTCAAGATCCTACCTCATACATCATACATGAGTGTAAATGAAGTAGTAAGAAATACTTAGTTTTGTGGGCTGCTGTACAAGGATTTGCTGTACCTAATCTCGAATTTTAGGTCAGCATTAGTTGCTGCGAAAAGGATCAGGAGCGTGGACGGCAGGTTGCTGTGCGGCAGTTGGTCACTGATTGCTGCGACAGGGTTCGTTGCAGCGGTGGACTTCACATCGGCTAGGGTGTAGGCGCTGGTGGGGCTACGACAATGCTACAAGCGGCAGCACTGGGTTCCTACGATGGCAGGTTTGCTGATGCGAGGCTGGTCGACTTCGCGGCAACACTGGGTTGTTGCTGTGTCGCTAGGCGAGGTTGCTGCAGCGCTTGGCGAGGGTGGTGATGTCAAGGATTTCCCTGGACAAGGTTGTGGCAGCCAACGTCGGTCGACGTTTCCACAATAAGTTGCTTCAGGTTTGATTCACATGCTCATCATTGAATTTGGTGCATTAAGAGTAGTAGTCCGGGAGATGAGGCCCTAAGAGAGTGGTTTTTGAAGTTTTCACACAAGCAATTGTTGTTGGAGGCAATCTAGAAGCGCATAAGAGGGAGAGCTCTGATTCTCCGAAGGTATTCTCGTTCGTGGGTTGCCACATTTCCTGTTTCGGCATGATTTACGTGGGACGTAAGTGGGCACTCACTCCCGCACGGTATTCATTTGGTGTTGGTTATGGCGGAAGCAGAATGACGAATACCTGTGAATTTCTGTGATCTTTGCCTCGGACCTCAGTCATCATGACAGAACGTGGAGGCACAAGGTGGTGCTGGATTCAGTTTTGGAGACATAGGCTTTTGCGACCTGCAGATTCGCGGTGCGAGACTCTGTGGAACAATGAGGAGTGCGGGGACACAGATCTACGACGAGGGGTGGAACAAGCAGTGATTTGGAACAAGAATTTTCGCGGAGAATACCGAGACGGAGCCCGTGAACATCGTGAAGAAGGTCGGTCTGCTGTCGAAGGCGGAGGACCTCGGCTTGCTGAGCTTGCGGAGAAAGAGGACATTGATGGATCCCTTGTAGAAGGAGCGTCGCTAAAAGGGGTCCAAGTTTGGCTCAATCTGCAATGTAGTTACTTCAAAGAAGGTTGTAGCGTAATCTCGGGTAATTCTAAAACTGCGGCTTTAGGCTAATGACTCTAATCAAGAATCTTGCCGAATAGCTCTTGGCTAGTGGATTTTGTTGTGCCAGGTGAAGCTTGTGAAGCGGAGATTAAATCTGTCGCTCGTATTCCTCTGTGGTGAGGCGGTACCAGAGGTCGTGAGAATGGTTTTTGTCTGAGCTCCACTTCGATGATCAGATAAGTTGCACTAGTCCCGGATGACCTTTTTCTAGCAAAGTTATTGTTGGTCAAGGCCACTGACGTCGATGTAGTACACCAACGGCATAAGAGCCATGCCACTGCACAGCATTGCTATGGGGCTGAAGAGCCACAGTAGCAGGGAGCAAGAAAAGTAGAGCGCTCGTATGCCGACGGTGTGGAAGTTGCATCCCTTTGCTAGTACTGTCGAGACGCATTCTGGGGAGCACTGCAGAGCCAATGCCTCCTGAAGTGGCGCGTTGATGAGGATGTTCACGTGGTTGATATACCGCACAGACTGCATGAAGGTGAGGAATGAGAACAGGAAGCAGACCATGAGGATTAGGAACTTGATGCTTCATAGTGTGGGACCGCTGGCGCCAAAGAGCGGTTCCGTAGTGTTGAAGTAGGCGCTGCTCATGAAGACAGCTGTGGCGGAGCACATCAGGATGGAGGTGGCTGGAGTTGCCAGCAAGAGGTTGAGGAAGCTGCTAATGGCGATGGTGGTTTCTCTCGTCGACTGAACATCTATCTTTTTAACTCGTGAAGTGGACTTCGAGGCATCACTATTTGGGGTGTCAAGGCTTGTGACGAGAAGGAAGGCGAGGCTGCCGACGACCCTGGCTCTTGGTTACAGTTATTTCTGAATTTTACTCGATGTTTACGGGAGGTGAACAACGAGCACCGAGGCGGTGCTAGAGGCTGGCTCTGCGGTAGAGCCACAAGAGGCTGAGCTGCTGATCGCGAGCGTCGAAGTCTTCCTAGAGGCTGGACTAGAGGCGGTACTAGAACTCGTGACACGGAGGGGCGCGGCGTACAAGGCTTTTGCCGGTGGATTAGGGTTTCGCGGTCCGTGGAGTTTGTCTAGATTTGTGGGGGTGAACTGCAGCAAGGGGGGTTGCCCAAACATCCGTGGCGGAGGTGGAGGCTCCTAAAACAAGGAGGCTATAGTCGACAGTCCTAGCAGTGGAAGAGGAGCCCATTGCTCCTGTGCTGAAGGATAAGGTGAAGCAACGTAGCTTGCTGACTTGGAGGCTGCAATGCATGCTACCATGGAGGATGTGACGTGGCATAATGATGTGGCATATGGTGATGTGATATATGTGGTATACAGTGAAGGAAGTTGGATGGATGAAAATTGGATGATTTAGGGATAAGTTTATATCCAAGTCTTATGCCACATTCTAGCCCCTATTAAGTGTTGCATTCCAAACTAGGAAGCTTCATACCAATTGGATGGATTTAGATTAAATGTTTTGTTATTGATGCTTGGCAACAAAAATCTTTGAATGGAAAGGAGTTGAGATATAATTTTTTAAAGAATAAACTTATACATTTGTATTAAGATTCAAATTTTTTTTTTAGAATTTTTTTAGTTCAAGAAGCAGATTAAAGTCAAAATAATGTGACTTGGCAATATTCTAAGATATTAATTCTTTGAAAATATATGAAAGTTATCAAATATATATACACATATATATATATATATATATATATATGAGTGGTACATATTATTAATTCAAATTCAAAAATTATATAAAATCTTTCATTTATTAGTCTAGGGCTGAAGAAAAATTATTCTTAGTTTATTTTTATCAAATTCTTAGAAAGAATTGGTAGAAAGGATATTAATACTAATAGATTGTAGATTTTAAAATATCTAAGAGCTATGTGGCGACATTCTATAAGACCTCTTATATGTGTTTAATATGTAAGATACATGTCAAACTTGCAAGACAAGTTTCCTACATTTGCGCCACGTATTTAGCTTCTCTACAAGCTACCAATATGTGCGACATATGGCTAGCTTGTTGATCAAGTTTCTAACCTATTGTCAAGGACATATTTGTTAGAACCTTCTAGAATATTCTAAAAATTTCCTAGAACTCTCTAGAACCTTCTAGAGCCTTCTAATATCTTCTTAGTTAGTAGAAGTTGCTTGAGAAGCTCTCTAGTTGGAGGAAGCTGCTTGAGAAGCTTCCTAGGTAGGAGTATATATTGGAGTCGAGGCTGAAGAGTTCTTCAATCTCGACAACACATCTTTTGGAGCTCTAGCTCACCTCTCCGGTGTTGTTTTTCTACTCATCTGATTAATCCAGTTCCTGCCAGTTCTTCTTGAACTTCTTGTTTAGACTTCAAGTCTATATTCTATGTCCGTGATATTAATCCAGTTCCTTTCAATTCTTCTTGAACTTCTTGTTTAGACTTCAAGTCTATAATTTGTGTTTGTGACAGTTTGTCGAGACTACTCTCACCTTGGATATCAGAGTTAGTTCTTTCTTGTTGGAGTGTGAATTATCCCTCTTCTTGAAGGTATACTAGTATTTTAGAGGTTGCGGGTTACCCTCCTCTAAACTGATATCTTTTTGTCATAATATTGGAGTCTTATTCTTCTTGGAGAGAGTGGATTATCCCTCTTCTTGAAGGTCTTAAGGCGTTTTAGAGGTTGCGGAGTACCCTCTTCTAAACCAATATTTTTTCCTTGTAGAAACAATTACTTCCTTTCTCTTAGAATGGTTGGAGGTCAAGACATTAATATGAGTGAAAGTTTGAAGTCCAAGATGGACGCCATTATAAATGTTCTTGCTACGTTATCACAGAGAACTACGGTGATGGAAGGAGTCTTTGTAAGACTTCATAATGATGGAATATCTGCAATAGCACAATCTGGGCTTTATCAATCTCAAGCTTTTGCACTAGAAGAAGCAGCTTTATCTGTGGTTCGACGAGAGTCATTCCTTCTACAACGAAAGAAACCTCATATTAGCCTTTCAAACAAGTTTGATGGTACACATTCCAAGTTTCGAGGTTTCATCAATCAAATCAAGTTAATAACAGCTCTACAATCCGAACGTTATCCGACGGAGGAATCACGCGTTGGATTGGTTGGAACTTTGTTTACGGGACAAGCTTTATCGTGGTTTGCTCCTCTATTTGAAAAAGGATCACCGATTTTGAACAACTTTGAGACTTTTTTGGAGGCATTTGCAGAAGCATTTGGCAAGCATGACAAGGCTCGGTGGGCTACAACAAAAATTCGATCACTACGACAAGGGACTCGCCTATATCACCATAGCGAATCCATCGTGCAATTGCATGAAGAAGCATTAAATGAAAGAAGCTATTGATGAGCTAATTTATTAGTTCAGTTAGACGTACGGAAGGATTTTATTATCTCTTTTCTACCTACAATGCTCAACGGCTTACAGCTAAGTCAGAAGTACGACAACTTATTTCATTGCCAAGACAACCGCCTGTACTATATACAAAGCTATCATAAAATTATATCGGCAACAGCCTAAATTCAAAGCGAGTATGTACATACGCAGATTGACAAGCAGACGGCCAAACTTCCTTATCTTAGAAAAAAGAAGCAACGTATGGAGGAAGATTTGTGTTTGTATTGCGGTGGAGAAGGCCACAAAGCTAGAAGCAGTCCTAAGAAGCAAAAAATGGTCGCAGATCAAAAGAATAGAGGTATTTTTTTTTTGAAGGAGGATGTTTAGCCATGGTTAGGAACTGTATGGGCTAAAGAAGTGGTAAATCAAAAACCAGTTCCTCTCTTCTACCTCCAACTCATATTTTAGTAATCTTTTTTGGTCCTCAAAAACTAAAAACCTTAGCCTTATTAGATTCAGGAGTATCTGCTTGTTTCTTAGACCAAGAATTTGCTAAGCATCACAAAATTCCCCTAGTACAAAAAATCAAACCTGTTCACGTAGAAGTAATAGATGGACGTCCTTTATTATCGTGTAATATCACCCATGAATCAGAACCTATAGAAGTGACGTTTAAAGACCATAATAGTTATATTATTTTCAACATTATTAGCATCCCGTCAAATCCTATTATTCTTGGTCTTTCTTTGTTGAAAAAATATAATCCATCCATAGATTGGAGGTTGCGAAGGATAACATTTCCCATAGAACAACCTGAGGACAAGCCTGGAAGAAGATCCCAAATCAAAAAATCCTTATTCATTGGAGCAAGAACGTTTGTAAGATCGTGCAAGGAAGGCACACCATTGGTCATTTATGCGGCTCCAATTAGTGGAGAGCAGATTTCAACACCAGGAATACCGGAACAATACAAAGATTTTCAAGACGTGTGCCAAAAGAAGAATGCTGACATGCTACCAGAACATCGACCATATGATTGTGTCATAGAATTATAAGAAGGAGCACAACTCCCTTTTGGCCCAATCTACAACCTATCGCAGACGGAGTTGGCTGAGTTGCGGAAATATATTGACGAGAACCTAGCCAAGAACTTCATTTGTCATTCAAAATTGCCAGCTAGGGCACCAATCTTATTTGTGAAGAAGAAGGATGGCTCACTACGGATGTGCGTGGACTATCGAGGTCTCAACAAGGTGACAAAGAAGAATCGCTATTCATTACCTTTGATCTCTAGTCTTCTGGAATAACTTGGACGTGCAAAGATCTTTACAAAGATTGATCTAAGGGGAGCTTACAACCTTGTGCGAATCAAAGAAGGAGACGAATGGAAGATAGCTTTTTATACAAGGTATGGTCATTTTGAGTATAATGTCATGCCATTTGGTCTTACCAATGCTCCGGCGGTTTTTCAACACATGTTGAATGATATTTTTCAAGAATATCTAGACTATTTTGTTGTCATTTATCTGGATGATATCTTGATATTTTTTGAGAATGAAGAAAAACATGAGAAGCACGTTCGTTTGGTACTCAAAAAACTATGCGAGCGAGGACTCTACGCCAAGTTGGAGAAGTGCTTATTTCACCAAACTGAGATGGAGTTTTTAGGATTTATTGCGACTACGGAAGGCTTGAAGATGGATCTCAAGAAGGTGGAAGCAATTGTGTCCTGGGAAGTTCCAAAGACGATTAGAGACGTACAATGTTTTCTCGGCTTTGCTAATTTCTATCGGATCTTCATCAAGACTTATTCTGAAGTTGCTGCTCCACTCACTCAATTAACATGTAAGGATAAGCTAGAATCGGGATCTCTAGCGGAAAAAGCATTTCAAAATCTTAAAACGGCATTTACTACGGCTCTAATATTGGTACACCCAAACTTTGCAAAGGCTTTTTATTTGGAAATCGATGCTTCGGATTTTGCTTTAGGAGCCGTACTTTCACAGATGGGCATCGACAATAAGCTTCATCCAGTTGCATTCTATTCACGAAAGTTTTCTGCGGTTGAGATCAACTACAGGATTTATAATAAAGAACTCCTTGCTATAGTGGATTCTTTCCAAGAGTGGTGTCACTTCCTCGAAGGAGCTGCGCATCTAGTGACCGTATATACGGATCACAAGAATCTGAAATATTTCATACCTACTTGGGTTCTAAACCGTTGTCGTACTATAATTACTTACAGTATATAAAAATTAGTTAAAATATATTATATGTTTATGAATCTAAATGTGTGTTAGAATGGTTAGTAAGTTAAATTAAAAATGGTTGATAGAAGAAACTTTATTTTATTTTATTTTACTTATTTTAGTTATGGTATTTAAAAATTATAAGATCTAAGTGTTTAGTATGAAGCCTTGAGAGAAGATGGGGACTTAAGGATGAAAATTTAAGCTAGTAAGAGGCTAATTGGGAGGGATGAAATCAAGCCATGGTCGGATGAAGGCAAGGAATAGGGAACTTCATCCCTATTGGTCGAATATCATGCCCAATGGGCTTTGAGGAGGCAGCCTGCGACCTTAACAGGGAGTTTTCGGCAACTTCAAAAAGGGGATTTGCAATTTCAGAGGTAAGGTTGTAAAGTTTAGGGTTTTGGATATAGTTTGAGAGGAAATTTTAGGCAATTTGGAGTCAGGGTGAAGAAATTATACTTGTTCAAAGTTAAAGAGTGGATTTTATACATACTGTCACTCTTTTGGGATTTCGCGGAGTTGTACAAAAGCTTTTGGAGATCAAATGGAGCGGTTGGAAAGGTGATTTCAAGATCTACGTCAATTACAAAGCAATTTTTAAGTTTTGAGTTTAGACAAAGGAGATATAAAGAGTTGAAGACAGTGCATCCAATTCCAATGCAGTAAGCACACTATGTTATTAATAGTTATGCTTTGAGGCATTACTTGAGTTTTTAGACGAAATTTTGGCTCAAACTTCTTAGAGAATGTGACATTTTGTGTTAAAAAGCTATATATACAAATTTCATAGAATTTGAGCTTATAGTTTGTGAGATATGAAGAAATTTGTATGCGGGTGTATAAAGACAAGGGTTTGAAGCGATTGTTAGGGTTTTCAAGATATCTCAAGATCCGCAATGAATTTGCCGTTGAAAATTGTTGTAGAGGTTGAAAAGAATTCATCAGTACTTCGTGTAAAATTTTACCATGTTTGGACGGTCGGATTAGGAGATATGAGATGTTGAAGTTCGGGAAAATTTCCACATAAAGATATATAAGGTTTTAGAGGATTTTATCATACTTTGGATGTTGTTAGTTACTTGAGGCTTATGTATTTGATGTAATTTCTCAAAAAAGAAAAAAATATATATATGTATATATATATATATATATATATATATATATATATAAACTTTGAATTTTCTTCATTTTTGAAGCTTGATTGAGAAATTAGTGACAACTAGAAGCCCAGCGCTTTCTTAAGGCAAATTCTCTTTACCCCGACACCGTCGTCAAGCTCGATGGAATATGTCACTATCTAGATTTGACTTCGTTATTACTTATCGACCTTGAAAGCAGCAAGGACTGT